>LPNX010272821.1:755-13255 GCA_001517045.1 Pseudotsuga menziesii
AACTACTACTGAGTGTAAAGTGCTTAGAACAAAGCTAAATCCCACAATGATCGGAACAATTTATGAACCATTTAAACCAATTAATCAAGTCTGTTATGGATCAAAGTCTCTCTTAGGAACAGATTATGTATGATTAGAACAATTCACTGACCTTTTAACATTTCTTAGAAAATCAGAGGAAGAGCAACAGATCACAACCTGTCCCTTTGCTCAACCCAAAAATTCATCAAAGGATGAGCAATGGTCCATAAGAAAAATAGATATGGGCTGGTTAACAAACACCTCTTGATTACAGCAGCAACTCAACAACCTGATCTAATCAAGCCTGTCATAGATTAAATTCTCAGGCAGAGTATGTCTGATTACAACATTTATTGACTCTTTAACATTAGGTAGAACAGTGGAGGACAAGCAGAAGACTATACCCCTCTTCTTTGCTTAACCTAGAGCTTTTGAAAGGATGATCAATTATCCATAAAAAAAATTAGAGATGAGCTGGTTTACAAACAGCTCTTGATTACAGCAGCAACTCCGCAACCTAATCTATAGGTTACAGAAAGAAAGCAGGTGGAAAGCATTTCAATAGTTACATAATTCTCCAGTCTGGAGTACAATTGGTCTTATTACTAGCCCTAGGGTTAAAATCATAAGATTCCATCCTTTGAATCAATTCTTTGATCTTATGTGTAGTTTCACAATATAACTCATGATGGATCAATTTTGACAAGGTCATAGAGGACCATCCTGCTATCGATAACATTAATAAAGCAGATCTATCGAACTTCTTGAAATTAGCTACATGACCCAAGATAAAATTAGATGTTCCCAAGAGTCCAACCATGTGCTTGAGCCTTGAAATCAGGACTTACAACTTAATATTAATCAATATTGACCAACTCTGGTTTGATACTCTTTGTGGGCTCCATTATTGAGAAATCATGGCCTTTATACTCAAGTATGGACTAACCCCCATGCCACCCTTTACATATTCTTGTTTCCTTAGGTTATTTGTAGTAATGGAGAGGATGCCCTTGAAGCTCTCATAACATGATCAACGATCCATCTGAACCAATCTTTGAAGGAACAGCCTTCATTATTCCTTAAAGTCCTACACCATCATTTCTTGAGAAATTATGCTTTAATCCTGGGTTTTTTATAGCTCGTTTCCTTTTAGGTTAGCCTAGGTGTGCCAGCACATTATCATATCTCCCAGTTTTTCTCAAAGCTGTGTTACACCATCATTTCTTGAGAAGTTATTCTTTAATCCTGGGCTATTTATACTTATAGCTCCAAGGCTCCTTTTAGGTTAGCATAGGTGTGCCAGCTCATTATCATATCTCCCAGTTTTTCTCCAAATTGTGTTCCGGTATGTTGTTCCAAATTAATGTCCCTTCTCCTGCCATATTTATTGCTGCCTGTAGATATCCCAAGGTTTGTTATGCATATGATGCCTCCAAGAATGCATGCCCAGCTCTGTTATTATACCTTCCACAGCTAGATAGAACAAGGTAAATGTTAAATTCTTTCTAAAGGTATACCATAGAAGGCCACAAATGTGTATCACTCCTCCTATAGTGCCCTCCTGAGGGGCATAGGGTTTACTGCTACGAAGCAAATTATATCCATCGTCTAAAATGTCACCAAGGACCTCAGTCAGTCCAATATCCATTCAGATCTGAGTTGAATGCTGCCTTTATAGCATTGTATTTGTGAAGAGGATAAGTGGCATTGCTTGATGAACAGTTATGAATACAGGGATGTCTTCATAGTTTATTATCATCCTCGTAGATTTAAGAGACAAATGCAACATCTGCACCTTCTGCATGAAGAAAAGGTTCAGCTGCTAAACCTTCGACACATGTTAAACTCGTATCTCCTCCTGCTGCTCCAGATTTCTCATGAGTGTGTTTGGAAAAAAGACCAAGATCCCCTTTGTGTACCCCCTCCAACTGTTATCCAATAAAATCCATTGTCCCTCTACATAAAAACATTATGTTGGCAGACTCCAACCATTCGCTATACACTGTCTCAACCAGATTTGCCCAAAAATCAGCCCATGCAATTTTAGGGGCTAATACGTTTGATTGCATTTTATTAGGCTGTTGAATTAGACTGACATCTTTATTGAATGACTTTCAGGCCTGTTATTGATTTTAATGATATTCAAAATTTTGTTAGCAGAAAGTAAGGGCCTCCGAAGCCATGGTGCTAACACAGGTGCCTAGAAAACATGGAGTTTTGTTTGAGTTCAAAGCATCGCCAGTTCAAAATCCATCACACAAATGGGCCCTCCTTTGGGATCAGGCTTCGACTAGTGACTAAATATAGATGTTTAAAAGTAAGACCCTTCTTCAAACACAGTAGCCAAACTAAAATTTTAAAAGAAATCAAATTCAACTCTCCTTGATAATGTGTTCATGTCTTGAACCTGAAAACAGGTTCATAATCATTGTCAAAAGCTTCCACATTTGGAAATGTTAATGATGAGAAGCGAATTACAAGTAACTGGGGTATTGGTTATGTGGTAGGCTGTTTAACTACAATGCTAACGTCAAAGGACAGATGCAGTTTTGAATTGAGAGGATTCTCTCTTGCAAGTTGCAACAGTTACCTCTAGCCAGGCTACTAGTGTTTTATTTCTGCCAGATAGTGTCCTGTTAGAGTCCTCAGAATGCTGTTATCCTTTTAGTAAAATTCTTCAAGAATTCCTCCATTGATTGCAAACTGAGGGCAATGTGTTAAGAGACAGAATGTTATTGCGGGGGAAAACTATAAAAGGTCTTATTCTCTAATTCATACTAATTTGCCTATTTAAGGTACAACTTAGTAGCTGCTTGCTTGTACTGTGCCATGCAAATTTTTAACAAATTCTCCAAATGAATGCAACAATGGAGTTGATGCCTGGTTTGTTTACAGATCTGTAGGAGTCAAAGGTTCTAGTTAGGGCAGTGATTTATCTACGTTTAGCCTCTGTATTCTCCCTTATAGGCTCGGTATATATAAAATGGGCACTATGCCCTGCTGACGATGAGGGCTACTTCCAGTCTAATAATCCCTTTACCTATACGCACCAGCTTTTGCAAAGGGGAAAAAGCATATATACCGGTTGAAGCACCAATTTCAATAGCATATATTAAAGGAATAGAAAGGCTATAATCCAACATATAGATAAGAGGAATATAAATATCCAAATCCATAGGCAGCAACACCTACAAGCTACCAGCCTTAGTCATTCCAGTAGATTTCACCGTTGATTATGCTGTTGATCCAGCCAATGAGTTAGTTGCAGGAAAAGCAAAGGTAGAGCCGATACAATTCAATTATTTAATTTGTGGGCACCAACTACGGAGATCTATATAAACTGCACCTAGTCTTTACCCTAGAACGATGGAGGCTCATACATTAACTAACTACATCCCTGAATTCATAACTCTGCCACTAAAAGTTAGGGAATACATACTAACAATTAAACAGCCCTTTGAAGCCCTTATTTCAATCGGTGGGAACATGGGGCTCACGTGCCATTCACAGAAGCCAGCCATCCAGTTACAAACTGAACAGAAACCATACATTTTAAAACAGCACATAGAAGCCGTTCACTGCATTTCTTCTTTTAGCTTGAGTATAGAGGGCCTTCTCTGCTTCTTCTAGATTGAGTTTAGGTTCTATGTATACTATTAAAATTCACTTTTAGAAGTTCTAAAACATCTTTAATAAAACTGTCTTTTAGTTCAGAGGAAAACCCATTTAGTATGTAAAAGTACACAAAAGCAGCAGCAGTAGACAAAGCCTCCATGAGGCACAACATAAGTTACAGGCACAACAGAAGTTACAGGTGAGGAATTTGACAATTTGAGGCTTTTGCATACTAGGAGAGTATCCAGAAAATTTTTAACAATTAATCCCTAACAGTTTAACACTAGATGCAAAAATATCAGAAGAATTTTTAACAATTAATCCCTAACAGTTTAACACTAATGCAAAAATATCAGAAGAATTTGGCTTACCTGGAAAGAACTGGAGGATTTCAGCTCTCCAACTAAGGATGTCTTTGCGCGCCTCTTCAAAAGCCTCCACATCCGGTCTGATGCCCTCTTCATCTCCATTGCAGAGGCTATCACTCATGGATATATATTAACCCAAGCAATATCACTCCCCTCCCTCCAATTAACCAACATCAACATTCTATTTCTGTAATAACAAAATCTCCTACGAATTACCACAGCAATTACTAGAATAAACTCCAGGACAAGCTATCCAATATGGCAACCACCGTATGAACCCTCTATTCTTGCCCAAGCCGCTCGCTCTTCATCATGGCGGCAGTGATCAAATTGGAAGGGGCTCGACTAAATGGGGAAAGAAAGTGAAACCACGAACCCTCTATTTTCCCACGCAGCTGGCTCTTCATCATGTTGGTAGTGATCAACTCTGAAGGGGCTCGACTCAATGGGGAAAGAAAGTGAAACCACGAACCCTCTATTTTCCCCATGCGGCTGGCTCTTCATCATGTTGGCGGTGATCAACTCTGAAGGGGCTCGACTCAAAAGAGGAAAGAAGGTGAATACTTCATACTTTTAATTATATCATATTCTAAATTATCTTGGCCAAAACGAACAGAGTGACAGCTATCACTACTTTATTTTTCGGTTGTAACATGTTTGTTTGTGTGGTTTAATATTCATCTTCTTCACTTTGTCCATCCTATAGATGCATATTAATATTCATCTTCTTCCCTTTTATCCATACCATAGATGCAATATATTTCTTATAATATTCTTTTTATGTTGTATCTTAATTTTAAAAGAAAACACAAATCAAATGAAATAAACCAAAATTAATTCACTTTTTTTTTCCAAATAAATAATAACTTTGTCAAATCATTTTACATAAATTATCAAGAAAAAAAATTGTTGAAAAAATAGACATTTATCATGTAAGTTTTGTTCAAGCTATTGTGACAACCTACTCTTAAATTAGATTAGCAACCAACCAATTAATGTTAACCCAGTCTAACTTAAAGGCCCGAGCAAGAAGTGTGTAAAGTTTCATTAATTGCATGTGGGTGGGAATAAATAGTAAAGTTATGTGTGGTAGGTTCATACCCAGGTATTTGCAAGGGGTTTTAATTTCAATTAAAAGGGCATAAATAGTAAAGCTATGTGTTAGTAAAGCTATATGTGGTAGGTTTATATATATAACTTGCGTATTTGCAAGGGGTTTTAATTTCAATTATTTATATTGCTTTTGACAAATTAAAGACAATATAAATAATTGTATTTCAATTGACAAATAAAAGTTTCTTAAATATTTTAATCAAAAAAATGCAAAAAAATATTGTTCTTTCAAATTTTTACAATTTTAAACAATTGAATACTCTTAATTAATTTCTACATGAAAAAAAGATATATTTTCAATGAAACTTATTTTAAACACATTAATTAAGGCTGGGACCTATTTGCCTGACCATTTGCACCGATCGGATGACAGGGAACGTCGGACGTGACCGCTCACGCGAGCCAGGTCGTCCGATCGTTGCAAATGGTCGGTTCACTAGTTTACTCCTTAATTAAGTAGTCATATCATGTGTATCACAAATTTTACACTTCATGAGTAACAATATAACATTAACTATTTTATTGTAATTATTTTCAAGTTGGAGCACACTTCATTATATCAAAAAAACTACTTAGACGTAGTTGGAATTTAAGTTATTTAATGAAAACAATTAATGTGACGTATAATAGCGTATATTAATTAATTAACCTCTATGTCAAACTATTTTCCATGCTAATGTAGGCCACTATCCTTATCTTTATTGTCTTACCAAAAGGAATGATAATCAGAAAGAAGACCTAAAATTATGGACTTCACCTTCAAAGAATGCATTGCAATTACATTGGTTATTAATCATAATTAATTAATTAGGAGTGATAAGAAGATCGCAAGAATAAAAAATGACCAAATAAATGACCAATTGTCATGTGGTCATTTTTAGTCTATATATCCCGTGACCAAATTTGGTCATTTATCTTGGTCGTTTTCAATTGGTTTTTATCCAGTGACCAAAATTGGTCATTTATCTTGGTCTTTTTTAGTTAACTCACTTAAATTTATCAATTTTGGTCATTTATCCCTTGAAAAAAATTGTGGTGACCAAAACTTTTGGTCTCCTAGTCACTAATCTCTCATTTTCCACTAGTGATTCTATGTTCATGTAAATTCTCTTAAGATAATAAAATCTTTGAGAAACAAGTTTTGCTTCATGTTTATATCATTGACATGAATGCATGTTGAGTAGTATGTTTGGAAAATAGATTCCATATTTTTACATCTATCCCTTCATTTATGCTCATTTGTTAAATATCAATTGGTGGTTTATGTTTACATCTAAATATATGAATGTTCAGGCTGTCATTATTCTACAATTGTCAAGAATTATTTGCATTTTGTTTAACTACTTGATTCTCCATAAGCTCTGTACAATTTATTCCACCCTGAAGGTGTAATAATTGTCTAAATGGTATCTCACATAGTCTTTTATGTTTCCACTTTCTCAATTCACCTTTTACCTATACTTAATTCTTGAATATTCACCTTAAAATTCATCTAAAGAGAAGTCCCTTACAATCTGTCAACCATTTCCATATCTACAAAAATTTACACAAAAAGCATCAATGTTATACTGCAAGAAATATTAATCTCTAAATCATTAATAATTGATCCTCACCATGCCCTGGCATAGTCCAAATTCAGCCTTGGAAGATTTCGGGGGATAACATGAAAAATGGCGTTGTTGCTAGGAAGCAAAGAAATCAAATTTATTTTTCCTTCGGAATGACAATGATTAGATCTGGCTGAGACTAGTGAATGAAGGTTAGACATCCGACTAAATAGTTCACTTGATGACTCCATTGAAGTGAATTTTACATATGGAAAGTAGCAGGAATCATCATGAAAGGGAAAATTTTCAAGTAGCAAGTATTCCTCAAAGAAATCCCACCATTCTTACTTATTATCTTGAAAATAAAGAATTATTTGATGCTTTAAATACTCAAAGAGATTCACATTCTACTCTTATTACTCTCTTTGTCCCTCTAGTAAACCATAAATCTCTTCTTTATATGCATATGTAAATACTTCTCATCCCTTACAGCCAAAATCAAGATATCAAAGAACCCATATAACCCTCCAAGACAAGAATATTATCCTACAACATTTAATGGCTAATGCAAGAGGGAGAGGTGGGACAACACTATAACCTATGGTCAATCCATGGGTAGATTTCAGGCACAGTCCAATAAACCTTCCCAATAATCTCGATGATCTATCATATAATTAACTAAAACTATTACATAAGTTTGACAAAGAAAATGTAACTTCAGATAAAGAACATATGACCACCGCTGAGGACTTTATTGACATCCTTTTCATTAAACATAATGATGTATTTATGATTCTCTTTGTACAAACCTTAGAAGGAGAGGCTCGAAAATGGTTCATATCCGTCTCCGTAGCCTCTATAAACTCCCGACCCATTCTTGAGACCACATTCATGAGGAAAAGGGGTGAAAAAATAAACCACCTCTACTACTTGACCAAGTTTGCTGCCTTGAGAAAGAAAAATGGAGAAGAAGTAAAGGAGTTTAATAAAATATACAACAAAATCCCTCAAGATATCAAACCTTCCTAGGAAGTTGTGAAGGTCACCTATGTAGGGGATTTTGAACCTGAATTTGCAATGATACTTAGGGAGAGGAGGTTAGTGACCTTACTCATGATGCAAGATAATGCAGTAGATGTTGAAGGAAACATGCCAACTTTAGGCAGGATTAAATACAAAGAATATCCAAAAAAGAAAAGGATTAAAGAAGAAACATGTAATTTTGGATAAGCAGGGATACACAAGATGCTAAGATAGGGGAGATGTCCATAGTGATAAAAGGTTTATCAAATAATCTGACAAGACTAGAAGTAAAAGGACATAATGCAAATAGAGCTCCCCAGGGGGGTGGACCAAGGAATATCAATCAATATAGGAGACCTATGAATCCTCAAATTATGAATAGAGAAAGGAGAAATTAATATCAACCTATACAACCTCTTCCAAGAGAAAATAATAACAATACTTTTGCAATTCTCCCACAAGATGAAAAGTATATTGAACCTCCAGATGAGATGATATGGATGCAACATGACTATGACAATATACACTTAACCCTAGAGGATTATGAGTGTTCTTTGCAAATAACATATATGATCATGAGCAAGAACAAACAAATGAGGAATATTAAATGTTTGAGCTCAATATAGGATTTTTGCTCATACTTTGCAGGATAAATTATAGAGAAAGTATGGCCTTAGACCTAGAAATTATTTACAAACCAGTATACAAAATTCCCTCCTCAAATTTCCCCTACAGATAATCCAAATGGTAAAACCCTTCACCCCTTAACGTATTCAAAACATCCGACTATACCTACAGACATATTTTGCAAATCTATTTCCCATGTCTTTCCAACATTTAAAGTTTATGTTATATTGGTACATGGAATAAACTTAGAGAATGTTGAGGCTTGTATAATGTTTCAGTCTGTGTATTTTTGGTTTCACATCTCTGGAACCCAAACACATGAGGAAGCTCAAGAAGGAAAATGTATGAATCTCAGTTATAATTGCAACCCAAAATTATGTTTTTTGGCACATCATTCTTGTGGAAATCGAACCTTGAAAGTAAATCTAGAATGCATATCCTATTTCCCAGTTTTTTATCTTGTTTTTGTGCATATATGACAACTGAATATTTTCCTTACAACTACTTATAATTCATGTAGTTCTGGTATGCTTTGATTTATTAAGTAGAGCAAAAGATAGAAAATTTATCTATAACAAGTAGATCAAGAAAGTGCAGGGGAAGCCGACATGGGGATTTGATAACAATTTCCCTTGTATGATTGAAAAGGTTTGTTTGTGCCAAAACAATGGCAGTATCAAACCTGAGCATAGACATCACAAGAAAAAGGGAAGAAAACCAAAATCCATCTCCAAGTGCCAAGTCAGTTACCTGTAAAAATGAACATGTAAACATCAGTTTTAGTCTCAGTAGTTCAAATAGGCTAGCTTTTTACATTTAAGGTTGGTTATGGTCATCAAAGTGGAAACTCTATGGGAAGTTACATTACTCCTAAATAATTCTTCCCCTAGGAGGATTTCAATATAAAATTGATTTGTAGGATTTTAATTTTAATTTTAATTTGCACTTTCAGATATCCATGAGTTAAAAAATGCATATGAATTATTAATTCATAGTCTTTGACTCTTTTTTGGCAACTGCAAAAGATAGAAGATTTACATATATAAAGTAGAGGAAGAAATCCCAGGAGAGGGTGGGGTGGGTATTTCGTAACAATGCCCTTGGATGATGGATAGGCTTTGTTTTTGCAAAAACAATTGCAGTAACAAACATGAGTACACAACTCACAAGAGAAAGAGAAGAAAACCACAAGCTATCTTCAAATGCCAAGCTAGTTACTTTTTTATTCTGGCTGGAAAACTTGTGATTGGTCAACTTCTTAGAAAATAAATTTTTTAATCTACATGTCTATGGCTTATGAGTAATGAATACCACACTTGTAGATAACGTTTCTTATGTATTTACCTATTAGAGTAGGGTTGGGCCTATAATGAAGGAGAGTTGTAGATAATTTTGCATCCTCTATAATAGATAATTGGCATGATGTGAAATGTCCAGTATATAGTGGGTTTGTGATAGATGGCACCACATCCATGGCCAAAAAATGTGTTATGTCATGCCTTGAACCTATTATTATAGAACTAGAGTGTTACTTTGAATTTGCTGTAAATATTAAATTCATCTAAAACTAGACACCTAACAGTCTTTATTTCACCTTTCTTTCGGATCTTATAGGGACCATCAATTTGCTTGGAGTTGTCTATTGAACATTCATCCAAAGTTGTCTATCTGAATCTTTCAACTTCCAATATTTTTGGGGTTGCAGTTAACAACATAACTATGTGTCCATATCTTAATGAACATGAGAAAGAAACTAGATGAATGAGAGGTCAACTACGTATTTGAGAGTCCGCAAATGTCCACAATTGTTGGGGCTACAAAATAACTATATTATTGTTATGCCCATGTCTTGTTGTCAGCATAGCATATCCTAGCTACAATAAGGGACAACCTGGATGGAAAAGTAGCCTTCTTCCCATGAAGTATCAGTGAATGTTGTACTGCAAGTATTCTCTAAGCATTTGGTTATGGTTAAAATAGATAGTGATTCCATTGGTCAACTTCTTTAAGTTCAGAACATGGTTATATCTCTAAGAATTTGGGTATTGGTCAACCGCTTTAAGTTCATGTCATGGTTATCATATTATTGAAAATAATCGAGCATGTTACACGGGGATGTGCTCCCCTAGGTGAGGGGCATTTGCTGGGATGCAGAAGCCCAATGGGGTATGTTTACCAATGCCCCCTTTAGGAAAACATGGGGAGATGTCTCCCAAGAAATGGGGGAAATTTTCCTTTTGTGAGAAAATCTTGGGAAACACCCCTTTGAAAAGGGAGGCTCGTGGCCTTTGGATTTAGAAAATATCAAATGTTTAGAATAAAAAATGTGTATTTATATTATGCTTTCATTGGCCATGCTCATATCTTGTTATTGTTTCTTATATATTTAAATTTTTTGGATTTGGTTGGATTTCCCTATGTTGGGGACTTTGACTTATCCCACGATGTTTCCTAAAATTTGGGAGGTGTCTCCACACATCCCTCAGATCCATTTCCCTATTCCCACACTCAAATCCTGGAAACTTGGTGAAACATTGCATTAATTTGAACCTGTTAAATTTGAGCATATAGATCTGTAGACAAACACACAACTCACAAAGAAGATCTCACAATTTACTCAGCCATTGAAGAATGAAACAGTGCAAAAGGCTTGTAGCTGTGAATGCTTTCATTAATCAAAAAAGTAATCTAGATAATAATTACAATGATGTAAAATGGCTTTAATAGCCACAAGCAATTCGAATCCACATGAGGAAGTTCGAATTGATGACTCTACTTGACTGTAGGTAACCAAGACATTGTCTAAATCACTATTGGAGGACCCAGTAGTTAACTGTCCTTGTCTAAATCATAACCGGAGTTCTAAAACACAACTAAATGTTACATTTAGTATTAAATAATGGTTAACTAACTGTGGTAGGTGAGAAAAACGCCCCACATGTGTGCAATTAATTAAACCATTATTTAACTGAATGTAGAGGGATAGAACTAAATGTAACTGACTCCTAACTTGTCTTGACTAGTCATTAACTGAAGTGAACTGACCTTGGTTGGTTTCAGCACTCCCAGTTGCTTCCTAAATTGTAGGGATTGATCTAGGAGACTCCTAAACTTATGCAATCAAGTGCAATAAGTGGCAGTGAGCCTCAATTAGTGTTCCCAACACTTAGGTAACTGAAACATGTGCCCCAATTAGGTCAAGTTTAACTAATGGTGCTAATGACTATAAATAGACTGGATGGACTCCCGATTTAGACATGACTCCCGATTTAGACATATGACCAAATTTGGACAAGGGAGGATTAATAATCCTAACACCCCCCCTGAATTCTAACTTGGATAAATTGTGGGCCCTGGTAACTAAGACCATAGGTCACCCATTACATCAAGTAAAATAAAGTAACTGCTCAAAAATAAGGTGCTTGGGGAAAAACCACATGGGAAAAAAAAACCCCTTCTAATTAAGCAGGTAGAATCAGGATCAATCTGGTTCTTCTGTGCACAGGTATCCTGGGTCCTGGCATGTGAACCTCTCCATCATATGTCTGGAGGAATCTTCCTCTTTGGACGAAGAATCATATGCTCAACTAAATCAGAAATATAGACAGCTGCCAGATGAAGACTGGACCCATGTAGAGCAACTGAAGTCAATTGAAAAGTGAGGAAAGGTTCTTAAGAGTTCAGAGAATGTGAAGAACAATCAAGAAACTGATATGTTTCAGCCATGAACAGCAAACCATGAGTGGTAAGAACATCCCCAAGTGTTAAGAGCAGGTGTCCAGGCGGATGCAGAAAATATTCCTCTTTACTAGTTCTGTGAGAAGATGAGCATGTGATCAATGGTAGAGAAGCACTGGGACTGTTGAGAGCGAATGATGGAGCTCCATAGTCTGATATAGCTTCTGAAATAGATAATGAATCATATAATAAAATATCAGCAACCTCATATGAGGAAACTAACACCAAATCCCCATCAGCAGTTTTGAAGAGAAAGTGCGGTACTTGATTTTTCACACCGGAATTGGTGAGAGAAGCTACAAGCATGACTGAATGCTTTTGATTTTTAAAATATGAACCAAATAATATCCAGAAAGTAAATCAGATCTAAACAGGTTCAAAACAGATCCAAAACTGTGAAATGGAATCAAATCCCCAGCAGTAGTTTTGTAGGAGACTTGCGGTACTT
>LPNX010272821.1:23526-40728 GCA_001517045.1 Pseudotsuga menziesii
TTTGGGATTTTACTATTTTGGTGCTGATTCTATCTCTGAGGAAGTTGCGGGGTTTTCTACTTTATGGTTTCCCCAAGGAAAACTCTTTGTGTCTCTTGTCTCTTGTGATGTGCTTATGTTTTATTGCTGTTCTTGTTATTCTCTTAGTGAAAAGATCCTAAGATTATAATGCTTGCTTATATGATGAAAAACTAACATAATACCGGAGTAAAGGCTGTAGTACATACACATGACGCACTGGACAACATATTGGGCACATCAAAAATGGTAATGCATGTGAAAGGTTGAAAATATGTGCAAATTTATTAAATCCATAGTTTAAGACAAGAATTTTTACTGGATGCATTTGATTGGACTCAGATAACATGAATAATGCAAAAAGGAAAATGGTTTACTGCATCTAATGTAGAAACAAGAAGTATATGCACACTGGAATTTTTGAAACAATGAGCACAAAGCCAGAGGGAGTCAAAAATGCAGAAGGTTTCTTTACCATTGTGGTCAAAGGGGGAGAAAAGTTGAAAGAAGAAAAAATGCCAATGTTAGGAAGAGAAATAAATATAGGAAGAGGAGCAACGACATGAAAATAAATAATTACAGAGGTGTGAAAGTGCGAAAGTAATCATAGGGAATAAAATTCTCAACCGCACAACTTCAGGGGGAGTTTAGAGATGAATATTGTCATTCAGGGAATGCCATTCAAGGTAGTGTTGACATCAATGGAAAAGGGGGAGAGAGTTTAATATATGTTGCCATTGATGTCAAAGGATTGAATATATGTTGAAGAATCAAATATGAAAAACGATCAAAAGGGTCAAATACATCAACATCAAGTGGACCAAAAGTCAAGAAAATCAGATGAAATTGCTAATAGACCTCTCCCACAATCAAATTGAAGGAATACACATGAAAGAATGAGGTCACATAAGAGAAATTGCACCATCATGACATTGGTCACAAATGTGCACATATGCATGCACATAGAAGAATACTGTAAACATCACAAATGCGCAAATATTTCTTGTGAGACTCATGAATAAAGTTAAATAATATTGTGTAATGTTCCCACAAGAGAGTTGGTAAAAGGTGCAAAATTTTGTAAAGAAAACCAATTAACAAACCGATATGTGCAAAGGTCCCACTAAGGCATTGGAATATGTGTGTCACAAACTATAAAGATGATTTGTGAAAAGTTGCATGTTGACTCATGCCCTGACTTGCATAAGACGCAATCCGATGAGATGCTATCTAAAATTAAGGGACTTCACCAAGTGGACATATCTCTTGAGTTAAGATGATTATAAATAAGAAATAGATGGATGAGGTGAATTAAGCTTGTGGAAATAAATATCTAAAATATATGCTTAACAAGCTTAGAAATTTTATGAAGGATCAATGGCTCCTTGACTGCAAATGAATATATTTTGATAGCGCAGTCACAGTGCAAGATGAGCTACAATGGATAAAAAGATACCCTAAGATTGGATGTGTAAAAGGTTCTGGTCAGTGGGACGCAGATCATAGAAAATCTAGTATAACTAAGCTCAAAGTCTTCTATAGATGCATAATGCAGACCAGTTGAGAAAATGCAGATCAAATTGCATTTCATAGATCATATTTTGGGAAACTATCCATCACAGACATAGATGTAGATCAAGGATTACGACAATTGCAAATTGTATAAATCAGAAGACGTGGATCAGAGACATTTTGGGAAACTATGAGTCACAAATATAGACACAAATAAAGGATTACGATAGTTGTGCAATTAGAAAAGGAAGACACATATCAAAATTGCTTTCTGATATTTCAGGCAACTGTCTAACGCAAATACACAAACACAAATCAAACAATTTCAGCAGTTACATAATTTGAAGAAAAAATATATTTCTACTTATCATATTTCTACATAATCACATCTCATATCGAGGAGGTTGGACAAGGAAACAAGCAAGGAGTTACAACCTCCTTCCAGTGGATGCTAGTAAATACTATCAATGTGCAACAACATCCTTTATGTGGAAACAGATAAAACTCAGGGGGTCATATCCTCTTTCTAGTGGGTGTTGGATAACAATTGAAAGTTGTCACTTCCATACAATGAGAGCATAGTTCTTCCACGGGTTGAAGCTTGAAGTTGCAAGTCGAAGTTTGCACAAATATATTGATATATGTTCAGGTTGAAACATGAATCTCGTAAGTAGTTTCTTACATATATAGAAGTTGTTGTAAGACAGTGCATGCAAGTCACATATTGTTCTTGAGATCAGGTTGAATCCTAAAATTAATGGGTGCTCATATTTTGAGACTGTTATTTCCTATTGATGTAATTACACATATATTTATAGATATACATTTATTTTCTAAATTTTTGTGCCATTGTGATGATTATTGTGAATGCTTAATGGTTTAAATCTGCGAAAGTATGCATAAATTAAAATTGTTCCTAGCTACGCAATTACTGATTCAACCCATGTCCCCCCTTAGAGAATACCAACATTTAACTTACATTTTTTGTTGAAATAGGAATCTACTTTATAGTTAATTATAATTATCATTTCAATGAAATTTTATGTTTTTTTTCAACATAAGTTTATGTAGAAATTTTTGTTATATATTGTCCATACTTCATACCCACAATAAAAACATGGTTTACACAAACTAGTTTCAAGGTATGCATTCAATGACTACCTTCTTTGAAAAAAATATCTATCTAAGTTGTAATGTAATGTAAATCTAACCCTGATAGAAAGGGACATTAACATTTGATTTGATCATTACAAAGAAACAAAGCATTCCAAATAGGAGGAAAATAGGGGATGGATTTTTAAACGACTTTGATCTAAAGTGCATGTTGAAGGTACTTAAGATATCCCCAATATCTTTTGTTTTATGATAAGTTGCATTTTTGAAAAAATCATGTCTTGTTCACCATGAAATGAATTCTATGATGGTCATGTATAGGTAGTTGAATCAACACTAACACAACCTTGCATCATTCTACTAAGTATAATAAGTTATGATCAATTGGCTCTAAAGGAGGGAAATTATATTGAATAAAAACAAGAAGCTACTAGAAGTTAGTTCCCCTTTATCAAAAGAGACACATGGTAGAATAAAATGAATATCAAAATCAAAAAAGGGTTGTATAACATTTCCTATGTTGTAAATACAATTTATATTTATTAATAATAAATACTGAACTTTAGAAATCCAAAAAACATTTCAATTCACATGAAAAGAGTGGTGGACGAGACAAACATTATGGCATTGAATCTTGAATAAATCAAAGCAATCAAAGGAGGAAACACTAAGGATTTGTATAAACAAGCAAACAATATCTCATCCAAATTGTATGAGCAATGATAACTAGCAATTTCCCCAAAAGGTGCAATAAAGGGCCGAAGAAAAATTGAATATATAAATAAATTGAATTGAAAAGCAATATCTCACCTAGAATAAGTGCACAATGGACAAACCAACCTAAGAAAAACAATTCTATGTTGAAAAACAATAGTTCTTGATGTTTGAATATAGATGATTATTATACTTAAAGTCATAAATATTGTAAATTTATATTTACAATAATATTTGTATACAATGTTCTCTTAGTTTGTAAGAACATACAAAAATGAACCCAACCTAAGGAAATGAATAGATAATTGTTCTTGTATATTTATTTTAAAAAGTTAGAGAAACAAAAATAAATGTTAAATTTCAACATGTTCACACTTCACATTGTATGGTAATTTATTTGTATATTTATATTAAAAAGTTAGAGAAACAAAAATAAATGTTAAATTTCAACATGTTCACACTTCACATTGTATGGTAATTTATGTGATGTGAAAATGAAGTTGTATTTTTTTCTCATTCACAGATTGAGTAATATATGAGTTTTGACTACTCTTTTTGTATGTAGCTAGTGTTTTTTTCAAGTTTTGAGCAAAATATTTTGATATGATGGTCAATAGTTGTAACTTTGGAGGGTAGATTCTTTTTCAAGACATTTGGGTCTTTAGTTTTATTGGGATGTTTTAGTCTAGACGAGATAGCTAGTGTAACGAACCCAACTTCCAGCTTTCTATTTACATAAAAATGGGGTGTAAATTTTTTTCTCAATCATCTTCCAAGTACCCAAGAAAGTTAGTACTATGATTATCAACCTTAATTTATAAATTACATCCCTAAAATCACATGCATTGGAAATACTAATGCATATATTTGAAGACTAACAACACACATTCTCATTATACCATGGTAGTAAGAGCTTACAAATTATGAATTACTTATCTTTAAATCAAATATTAGTTCTCTATATTGAAATCAAAATGTTAAACAAGAGGTATTCAATCTTTTAGCTATCCAAGTAACTTTCCTACAAGAAATATACTTTTAACTGTATGCTTGCGAGTGTATTTCATATGCCATTGAACCAATATAGAAAATGTATCATTCATTTATTGTGCATCATACATACATTAAATACCATCATGAAAAATGAGAATAAACACACATAAAGCACAAAGAAAAAGAGAGACACCAATATATGTGGTTCACCCCATCCATGAGGCTACGTCCACCAAATTTGTTAGTCTTTATATTATTTTATCAAAGAGAAAGAATTACAATTTTATAGCACATCCAGTGCCATTGGTCTTTACCTCAAATATCTTCCATAGGGAATACTCTCAAATTTCTAACTGCCCTCTTTGTCTAGGGCCTTTCAGTTAAATGAAAAATTTTTCACTTAAACTTAATACAAAACTACAAGACTTACAAATCTTCTCTTTAAAATAAAAGCATGTGAAGGGAACACATCCCTTCATGATCTCAATACAATGTTTACCACCATATTATGGTAACTCCGACACATATAAATCTTTACAAAAAGAGAACTATCTCTTTAACACGCATATTTAAATAATGATTAAGAGTTATCCATAAAAATAACTCCACGCACATAAATCATACAAAAAAGAGAACTATCTCTTTAACACACACATAAATATATAATGATTAAGAGTTATCCATTAAATTAACTTCAACCCATATAAATCATACACAAAAGAGAGAACTATCTCTTTAACACATATATTTAACTAATGATTAAGAGTTTCACATACTCATTGCAAATAAAGGTAAAACTCACTAATCTAGTTAAACTCTACATGAAAAGAGTTTTAAGTAATGGGATTAAATATAATTAATTCTAAATATAGAAGTAATATCCCATATGAGAGAGATCATTCTCAGAAGAAGTGCACCCAACTAAATGAACTAGAATTATTTTCAAATTCCAAAGAGAGATTACCCTCAACTATCCTTAAACAAAAAGCATTCACATATTAAAGCAAACATTTGCAATAACATATTTTAAGAGTTCAGACCATCTATCAACGCATACAGAAATGCATACCATGCATATTGTAATTCTGTAAGGATTTATCAAAACTTAGATATGAATACATAGAACTCACCATAGACCTATATTTGAACCCAATATAAAATGCATGTCATATTCAGATTTAAAAGATATTGCCGGTATATATTTATATGCAAGCAATAATATATACATATTCAGATTTAAAAGAGATTTCTGGTATATATTTACATACTCATATTCAGATCTACATTCGAATTCAATATACCATAATACAATATAATATGCAGGCAATATTATATTCATATTCATATTTAAAAGATATTGTCGATATATATTTATATGAAAGCAATGATATATACATATTTAGATTTAAAATAGATTGTCGGTATATATTTATATACTCATATTCATATTTATATTCGAATCCAATATAATATGCCGGCAATAATATATTCATATTCAGATTTAAAAGAGATTGTTGGTATATATTTATATGCAAGCAATAATATATACATATTTAGATCCATTATTTAACTTGCAAAAATTCAAGGTCAGCGAATGCTTTTTTCATTCAGATCGCAGGAAAAAGAGGTTAACTTCTAGATATGCAAACAAATAAACAATCCGCAGGAAACTATATACACATATTCAGATCCATTATTTAACTTGCAAAATTCAAAGTCAACGAATGATTTTTCATTCAGATCGCATGCAAGGGAGATTAACTTCCAGATCTACAAACAAATAAACAATTCACACGAAACTATATACACATATTGAGATCCATTATTTAACTTGAAAAATTCGAAGTCAACAAATGTTTTTTTCATTCAGATCATAGGAAAGAGAGATTAACTTGCATATCTACAAACAAATAAACAATTTGCAGGAAACTATATACACATATTCATATCCATTATTTAAGTTGCAAAAATTCAAGATCAACGAATGCATTTTTCATTGAGATCGCAGACAAAGAGATTAACTTCCAAATACTTGATTTTATGAAATAAATTGCAGGAGCTAAAACAATTTCCAGATCTTCACTTAAACGCAGGTCATAAATACATAATACACATATCTATAACTCCAATTGTAAAATCAAATGCTAGGAAAATTTTATCATTCAACTAGTAGGAAAAGAGAAAAAAAACGTTTACCCTCGTTCCAAACAAGGAAATGGGTTACCATTCCTCGACCAGTCATACTTCAGATAATATTTAATGCTGGAAGCTCCACACTCCAGATCTCTAGAACAAGAATCAACACCACCCCCCACATAGAGAGTTCGTAACCTAAATAAATAGCTCCAGAAAGAAATATTCCCCACACGATGTCTCAAAAATCCCTTAAAATCTTGCATTAAATATGCCATCGATATTGGTGAGGTAGCTTTCCCCAAGTTTTACAGAAAAGTAACCATCTCCACGCATGCATCCTGTTATAATAATCAACCCATAGTTTACCCACTTAGACATTAATTCATTTATTTTTGTCTTATTTTCCTAGTTCATGTGTCCCACCTTGTGCAAGTTGTTATTTGCCTATCCATAGAGGTCAAACTTGCCACATTTGACTCATGTAGCGCATGGGAAAGTCCAAGGAATCAAATCTGCTTTATTCCTAGCCTCCTAGGCGCCTATATTCTTTTTCTGCTTTATTGCCTACTTTTTTAGTGTTTTAAGGAAAATGGGAAAGCTAGACTAGGTGAGGTGAACTTGTTTTTTGTCCTACACATCCTCCTCTCTTTCCTCCATGCAAAAGCATGTATGAGCTACCATTCCACCACTCTTTAGATTGCCTATGCCTTTTTTCCAATTCGTGAGCTCCATGACAGATTTGGGATCAGCTTTTTACACCTATGGGGGATTTGCTTATTTTTGGTAAGCCTGCTTTTTTGCTAGATTTGAATGCCTCCTCATGCATTTGATTTCTTGATGTATTCTATTTATTCAGCAGCCTATGTTATTACAGGGTTGGCTATTGTACACTTACATAATACAATTTAGTGTTACAGCTCCATTTTCAGTCTCTTTTGTGAGTGATTTTGCATGATCAATTGATAATTGTTGTGAGTAAAATTAATCTATTACCAGGTTTAATTTCCACATGGTATCAAAGCTGGTATAGAGTGTATTCTCTCCTTCAAAAATTGTTTTGCAGGTTCGACATCAGTGACTGGGAGCCTTCTACTAACAGCCGGGATAGATTTTCTAGAGCTATGGATCAATCACAGAAAACTATCTTGACTCCCTTCAATTTCTTTGAATGGAAAGCAGAGATGGAGATACCGTTGAGAGTGAAAGGCCTCTACAGGGTGACTATGGCAACAGAAACAGAGCCCAATGCAGCTACAGAGAAGATTAAATGGCACAACAGGAGGGATGAGGCTTATGGCCTCCTGTGCCTGAGTATTTCCAGAGACCTCCTTTTCCATCTTGATGGATTGACATCACCGAATGAAGTATGGGAGAAGCTTGCTGATCTTTTTGGAAATACAGATGAGATGAGGGGACATCAAATCGAAAATGAGCTGATTTCTCTGAGTCCAAATAGATTTGAATCCCTGTAGCTATATTTCTCCAAGTTCAAAGCACTAGTTTTGCAGCTGAAACAGTGTGGTATTGAAAAGAAAGATGATCAGCTCGTATTGGCCATCCTCTCGAAGCTAGGCCCTGACTCTTCAGTGTTTGTTTCGACCTTCTATGCCACAAAACTAACAGCTCGAGCCTGGAAGATGCCTAGCCTTGCAGATTTCATGGAATCTCTCACACAAGAACAGGACAAGCTGGTGATGATGGGCACCATCAAACCATCCAAAGATCAAGCTTTGATTGCTGGAGATTCGAAGGTAGATTCAAAAATAAAAAAGAAAGCTAAAAAGCCACCTGAGCAAAAGAGAGACAAGAAACAGTCTCCGGAGGATCTACAAGGTCCCAAGAAGAATACCCAGAAGAAGAAAAACAAAGGTGAAATGAACAAGTACGCATACTACAATAAGGGCAATCACTCTGAAAGCTCTTGTATGAAAAAGCAGATTGATATGCTGACCCAACTCTTGGAGAAGAATGGCATCTCCCTTCCAGAAAGCTCAAATAAGAGAGAAGGAGGATCAAGTTCAGATGACAGAGAGAGAGTTCATGCATTGGTTTCTAGCACATCAAGCTCACCCAGTTTTATCATTGATTCTGGAGCTTCAAGACACATGTTTTCAACTAAGGAGGCCTTCTCCTCACTGGACAAGTTGAAAGGACCATCTATTGTACTGGGAGATGACTCTCTCACTAAAATTATGGGCAAAGGAAGGATAGATCTTGATCATGGTTAGTTCAACAATGTGTTGTATGTCCCTGGTCTCGCCTCCAACCTCCTGTCAGTGTACCAAATGACCCACACTAGGTCTCCTACAAAGTTCATATTCTCCCCCGATGAAGTTGAGATCACAGAGATCTCAAGTGGTAGAGTCATTGCAGAAGGAATTGCAAATCATGCTCAAAAGGTATACATGTTCTCACACTTCCTACCCTACTCAAACCCCTCTGCTCTTCTTATCCATGCTAATGAAGCTAGCAATCTATGGCATGAAATATTTTTCCACCTAAACTACAAATATCTTTCTGATCTTAGTGAAAAAGAGATGGTCATAGGGTTGCCCAATATAAAATTTTCCAAAGGAATCTGCCAAGGTTGTATCCTAGGAAAACACCCAGAGCACAAATTTGAGAGAGATAGTCATGAGAGAACCTCTGCACCCCTCGAGTTGATTCACAGTGATGTTGCTGGCCCATTCCCTCATATGTCCATGAGTCAAGCCAAATATGCATTGACCTTTATTGATGATTTTTCTAGGTATTGTTGGGTTCACTTCCTAAAACACAAGTCTGAAGTTTTTGGCCTATTCAAAGTCTTTAAGGCTTTGGTTGAAAACCAATCTGGAAGAAAACTCAAGGCCCTCAGATCTGACAATGGTGGTGAGTATTTCAAGTCTGAGTTTATTAATTATTGTGCAGATGTAGGTATTCAGATGCAGCATTCTATCCCCTACACACCACAGCAAAATGGTGTTGCAGAGAGGAAGAACAGATCACTGAAGGAGATGGCAACATGCATGATGGAGGCCAAAACTTTTCCACCAAAGTACTGGGCTGAACCTATCAATTGTGCATCCTACATCTAGAATGGGGTGCCTCACAAATAGCTTGATGGCATAACTCCCTTCGAATCATGGAGTGGGTACAAGCCAGATGTGAGCCATTTCAGGATTTTTGGCTCAAAGGCTTGGGCTAGGATTCCAACAGAGAAGAGGAAGGCTTTGCAGCCCCAAAGCCAAGAGTGTCTTTTTGTTGGATACTCTGAAGATTCAAAAGGGTACAAGTTGATAAATTTGAGCACAAACAAAGCCTTCATTGAAAGGTGTGTTCAGTTTGAAGAAGAACCCCTTGCAGCAGTGGAAGTTGGTGAAGCCTCTTCACCACCTGAACCTCAAGAAGTAAGTAAAGAGTCTGTTGAACATGCTGATTCTGATTTGTCTGATGAAGATGAATTTATTGCAGACCCTAACATCCCTACAAGGCCAAAATGGGCAGCCAAGACACTACACGCAGCAGATGAGCTAGCTGGGGATCCCAATGACCCAAGGAGGACTAGATCTCAATTTGAGAGTGGTCTATGCATGAAGGATCCTATGTTTGCTGAAAAGTGCTATTTGATGGTGGATTATGATCCTCAAACATATGAAGAAGCAGTAGGAGATCCAAGATGGCAAACAGCCATGAAGGAGGAGTTCAGCTCACTCTAGAAGAGCAACACATGGGAGCTAGTGGATCTTCCTCCATGAAGAAAGTTAGTCCAGTGTAAGTGGGTCTATAAGACCAAATTTGCTACTGATGGTTCACCACTAAAGTACAAGGCTAGATTGGTAGCCAAGGGCTACTCACATGTTCATAGCATATATTACAATGAGACCTTTGCCCCAGTGGCAATGATGGATTCCATCAGGCTAGCTCTAGCCATTGCAGCCTCAAGGCAATGGGAGGTACATCATATGGATGTAAAGTGTGCCTTCCTGAATGGAGATCTCACTGAGGAGATATATATGCAGCAGCCTCAAGGTTTTGCTACTAACCCTTCTCTTGTGTGCAGGTTGAGAAAGTCATTGTATGGGCTAAAGCAAGCCCCCAGGGCTTGGTATGCCAAGATCGATAGCTTCTTGCTATCACTGAATTTTGTTCGGTGCAAATCAGATCCAAATGTCTATTTAAAGTTAGTTAATGGTTCATTAATGATCATTGTGTTATATGGTGATGACCTCCTCATTACAGGAAGGTCACAGGCTGAGATTGCTTCCTTAAAAGGAGCTATGAACCAAGCCTTCTCCATGACAGATTTGGGGCTCTTAAGTCAATTTTTGGGGCTTGAGATCTCTCCAACCAAAGCTAGAATCAAGGTGCACCAGTCCAAATATGCCTTGGACTTGCTGAACAAATTCAGAATGAAGGATTGCAAACCAAGCAAAACTCCTTTCCTTTCAGGAGTGAAGCTGGAAGAAGCTGATTCTTCATCGATGGTAAACAATACACTGTATAGGCAATTGATTGGATGTTTGTTATATCTGACACATACTCGACCTGATCTTTGTTATGCAGTAAGTGTGGCTTCTAGATTCATGGATCAGCCTCAAGAGATCCATTGGAAAGCAGCCAAAAGGATCCTTAACTTTGTTCAGGGAACAAGGACACATGGGATCTTCTATAAAGCAAAATATGATCTTGATTTGATTGGA
Source organism: Pseudotsuga menziesii (assembly GCA_001517045.1). NCBI lineage: Eukaryota > Viridiplantae > Streptophyta > Pinopsida > Pinales > Pinaceae > Pseudotsuga > Pseudotsuga menziesii. The sequence continues at coordinate 34,695 of LPNX010272821.1, forward strand.
TTTACTGATAGTGATTGGGTAGGTGATAGCACAGACAGAAATTCCACATCAGGATATGTGTTCATTCTTGCAGAAGGGCCAATCAGCTGGTCAAGCAAGAAACAGAGTGCCATTGCACTCTCATCTACAGAAGCTGAGTACAGAGGAGTTGTTAATGCAGCAACTCAATGTTTATGGTTGCAGGGTTTACTTGGAGAGTGTGGCTTCGAACCAGAGTACTCAAATGCCATCTACTGTGATAACCAGAGTACCATTTGAATCTGCAAGGATCCAGTTCAGAAGCAGAGAACCAGACACATTGAGATCCATATGCACTACATGAGAGAGCTTCTGCATGATGGCACCATTCACCTACTCTTTTGTTCATCTTCAGAACAAGTAGTTGATATCTTCACCAAAGAATTTTGTGAGAAGACCTTCAGCAATCTCAAATCACTGCTGGGGATTGCTGATCATGCTGTAAAAGCATGAGTGGAGACAAGATTCTACAATTTTGTTTTACAGTCCATGTTTAAGGGAGGATTTTCCCAAGTTGGTTTTTCCTCTTTCCTTGGTTGTAAGGACATGCAGTATGTAAAAGGGTGACTAAGCCTTGTTTCTAGGCCCTATATTTTTGATATATTACTCATAAAGTCAGGCTTAAGGGGGGTTGTTAGAATAATCAACCCATAGTTTACCCACTTAGACATTAATTCATTTATTTTTGTCTTATTTGCCTAGTTCATGTGTCCCACCTTGTGCAAGTTGTTATTTTCCTATCCATAGAGGTCAAACTTGCCACATTTGACTCATGTAGCGCATTGGAAAGTCCAAGGAATCAAATCTTCTTTATTCCTAGCCTCCTAGGTGCCTATCTGCTTTTTCTGCTTTATTGCCTGCTTTTTCAGTGTTTTAAGGCAAATGGTAAAGCTAGACTAGGTGAGGTGAACTTGTTTTTTTTCCTACACATCATCCTCTCTTTCCTCCATGCAAAAGCATGTATGAGCTTCCATTCCACCACTCTTTAGCTTGCCTATGCCTTTCTTCCAATTCGTGAGCTCCATGACAGATATGGGATCAGCTTTTTACACCTATGGGGGATTTGCTTATTTTTGGTAAGCCTGCTTTATGCTAGATTTGGATGCCTCCTCATGCATTCGATTTCTTGATGTATTCTATTTATTCAACAGCCTATTTTATTACAGGTTTGGCTATTGTACACTTACATAATACAGTTTAGTGTTACAACTCCATTTTCAGTCTCTTTTGTGAGTGATTTTGCATGATCAATTGATAATTGTTGTGAGTAAAATTAATCTATTACTGGGTTTAATTTCCACACATCCAACCCAAAATGTCTTGTAGAGTAAATAAAATAATGGTAATAATTCCTCACTTGTGGTAGAAAAGAACAATATTCATATTTTCATTTACAGGTTTATATAAAGGATTCTCCCTATGTATTTATGATTCTTTTCAGTTGTTAGCTTTTATAAGGGATCCTCAAAATATAAAACCAAGATCTTCACCATTTGTATGTTCAAGAACAATACTATAGTATTTCGAATTTCCTCTTCTAGGAAATTTATGTAATTTCTCTTTGTATCAAATCATTAGAACTTTCTATTATTAATGGCTCATCTTTCCATTGTACTGGAAATCATAATTAAAATGTAGTAATACTCAATAGTGTTTTCTACAATAAACTAGCAGTGCTAAACATTTTTAGACTTGTAGAAATATAAATTGATTATCAGTGTTTCTAGCCGCTTTGTATTTTATCCTTGGAAATACCATTTCATGTATCCATCTACTTAAAAGAGACCTTGAATCAGGATGACCATTAAGATTTTTATCGATAATTCACTCATCCCGTTGTGTTCAAAAGAAAAATTTTGTCATCACTAAGTATATTACCATGTATTCATAGCCATTTAATCCATCCCCCTAGTGTATTTGTCCCAAAATCATCATTTTAGTTCGTGAAACTCTTTCAACCTCCTAACATTACCCATTACATCAAATTTTTATAAAGTTAGTTTTCATACTTACAGCTCCTTTTACTTACGCTTCACATTTTTGCAGTCCTGTTCTGAGGGGATGTTACATACTTTCCCCCTTAGAATTAACACTGTCCTCAGTGTTACACATTCGACCAAATTTTTCGTGTTTATTTCCCTTTAGGTTCTTATGGCTTGATTCTGTATCCTTTGTAATTTTTTTCAGCTTTGCTTTGTTCTTCTTTAATCTTTCATGATTCCCACAAGATTTTATCCTTCATAACCTACACTTTTGTGCAACAGAACCAAGTATTCCAAAATTTATTTAGTAAATCTATTATTTTATTTCATAATCCAACTTAGAACATAAACAACAGTTCTTTCTGCTCAACATCATTGCAATTCACAGAGCATATTGTATCCTTTATTTGTGCTTTATCCTCATAAGAAGGCCTAATACAATATTACCATCCATAGAATTTCACAAGTAATTCAGATTTACTTATGTTTTTGAAGGACGTATTTTACCTCCGGTACCTGGATGCATTATCTAGTCCTTGACATAGACATCTCTATCAATCACCAGTTAGCATCATTTAGTTCACATGATTTCAAACAGTAACCTTGTAAATGTACCCGTCATCCTCGCCCTTAAGGGAATTTCTCTACTTGAATATTCATAACATTTACACATTAATACATTCAACAGTCTACTTATTAGGAAAAATCATTAATATGTGTTTTATTGTTTCATCATGAAGCTGAACAACTTTCAACAATGATTTTGTTGTTAAATCAAACTCTCTCCCTAGAGTCTTTAATCTTTAATAGCTCTCTGCTGATCATTGAACTCTCTGTCGAGTTGCTGACACCAATTGGACTTATAGACTAAAAATTTGAGGTTACTCTCCCTTTTGATTGCTAGTCAAACGTTTTCTCCCCAAAAACATCAAACAACGTCCTTTTTTCCAGATGTCAACTTAGTGCCTAGGTCTTTCCATTGATATCACAGACTCTTTCATAATTCGCCTCAAGTCCTCCTCGCTTGAGTCTAGGAATTTCTTTTTCACCCAGCCTCCTACTTGAGTCCAATAAAAGTTACTTTAGCAAAGTAGAGTTGGATCCTCAATTTTTCCCCTTGGTGTTCCCTTAGAGAAGATATTAGTTTCCCCTCAAGCCTTCATGCTTGAGTCCAGGAATTTCTTTTCCACCGAGCCTCCTTCTTGAGTCCACGAAAATATATTTTAACCATCAATAATTTATTGGATTTTCATAATTCGATACTTCCAGCAATTTGTAAAACATATACAATCATTTCAATAATACTTCAATTTCCTTTAGTTTACACCTTCTATCTTTTGCGAATGACTACCTCATTAAGTCATTCATTTAGTGATTTTTAATGTCTATGACAATGCATAATTCTAACCAAAGATAAACTTAGTTATTCTTTACAATGAGGTCTTATAGTAAAATTTGACATTGACTTCAAATTGGAGTATATAGCTTATTGTGGTTAATAAGATAACATATTAAAAATTATCATAAATGAATCAAAATCAAGATCTCCGTAGACTAGGATCATAACCTAGTCATAGACTATGATATTTAACTAAATCTTTGGGGTTAAGTAAATCCCACCCAAGATCTATGGAGAGAAGGTTCCAGAAACCTTATCACAGAGCTCTTACCATGCAACCGTATAGCAGAAATGGAATGCTTCAATTTCTTCAATATATAAATCATGCCTTAATAAATTCATACATGCATCTGGTGACAAATGGAATGCTTCAAAAGAAAATTAACAACTCGAATCTCTAATTTTCTCACTATGGGTTTTCTTAACATGGAGGTTTAAGGACCAACTTCATTAGCCATTATCCTTAAGTTCATTTGTACCAAATTAAGTTACAGTTTATACTACTTCACTTTCCATTGATGCATTTTAATTGGAGCAACCATGTATACTCTAGTCATCAAAGAATTTTAAGATCTCATTTAAAATTTAACTTTCTTTGGCTTACATGTTGCACGATAAACTCTTATGCAGACGATTTTCATAAACAGTAATTCAGAGAGCACACAACTTACTTGTGTATACACAGGTCCATTTGACCGTAGTGAACCTGAGGCTCTGATACCATTTGTAATGAACTCAACTTCTAGCTTTCTATTTACGTGAAAATGGGGTGTAAATTTTTTCCTTAATCATCTTCCAAGTACCCAATAAAGTTAGTATCAATGATTATCAACCTTAATTTATAAAGTACATCCCTACAACCACACGCATTGGAAATACTAATACATATATTTGAAGACTAACAACACACATTCTCATTATTTTATCTTAACTCTTTGACCATACTTCATCCTTCTCACATTGTAAACATTACTAGCACTTTACCCTAATATAATACCATGGTAGTAAGAGCTTACAAATTATGAATTACTTACCTTTAAATCAAATATTAGTTCTATATCTTGAAATCAAAATGTTAAACAAGAGATATTCAATCTTTTAACTATCCAAGTAAATTTCCTATAGGAAATATACTTTAACTGTATGCTTGCGAGTGTATTTCATAGCCCATTGAACTAATATAGAAAATGTATCATAAATCATTTATTGTGCATCATCCATACATTAAATACCATCATGAAAAATGAGAATAAACACACATGAATCACAAAGCAAAAGAGAGACACCAATATACATGGTTCACCCCATCCATGAGGCTACGTCCATGAAATTTGTTAGTCTTTATATTATTTTATCAAAGAGAAAGAATTACAATTTTATAGCACATCCACTGTAGTTGGTATTTACCTCAAATCCCTTCCACAAGGAATACTCTCAATTTTCTAACTACCCTCTTTGTCTAGGGGCTTTTAGCTAAATGGAAACCTTTTCACTTAAACTTAATCCAAAAGTAGAAGACTTACAAAGATTCTCCTTAAAATAAAAGCATGTCAAGGGAACACATCCCTTCATGATCTCAATACAATGTTTACCACCATATTATGGTAACTCCAACGCATATAAATCTTTACAAAAAGGGAACTATCTCTTTAACACACATATTTAAATAATGATTAAGAGTTGTCCATAAAAATAAATCCACGCACATGAATCATACAAAAAAGAGAACCGACGCTTTCACACACATAAATATATAATGATTAAGAGTTATCCATTAAAATAACTCCAACCCATATAAATCATACACAAACGAGAGAACTATCTCTTTAACACACATATTTAATTAATGATTAAGAGTTTCACATACTCATTGCAAATAAAGGTAAAACTCACTAATCTACTTAAACTCTACATGGAAAGAGTTTTCAATAATGGGATTAAATATAATTAATTCTAAATAAAGAAGTAATTTCCCATATGAGAGAGATCATTCTGAAAAGAAGCACACCCAACTAAATGAACTAGAATTATTTTCAAATTCCAAAGAGAGATTACCCTCAACTATCCTTAAACACAAAGCATTCACATATTAAAGAAAACCTTTGGAATAACATATTTTAAGATTTCGGACCGGCTATCAACGCAGATAGAAATGCATACCATGCATAATGTAATTCTGTAAGGATTTATCAAAACACAAATATGAATACATATAACTCACCATAGATCTATATTTGAACCGAATATAAAATGCAAGTCATAATCAGATTTAAAAGAGATTGTTGGTATATATTTATATGTAAGCAATAATATATACATATTCAGATTTAAAAGAGATTGTCAATATATATTTACATACTCATATTCAGATATACATTCAAATCCAATATACCATAATCCAATATAATATGCAGGCAATAATATATTCATATTCAGATTTAAAAGATATTGTTGGTATATATTTATATGTAAGCAATAATATATACATATTCAGATTTAAAAGAGATTGTCAATATATATTTACATACTCATATTCAGATATACATTCAAATCCAATATACCATAATCCAATATAATATGCAGGCAATAATATATTCATATTCAGATTTAAAAGATATTGTTGGTATATATTTAT
>LPNX010272821.1:40805-75520 GCA_001517045.1 Pseudotsuga menziesii
ATGCAAGCAATAATATATACATATTCAGATTTAAAAGAGATTGTCGGTATACATTTATATACTTATATTTAGATCTACATTTGAATCCAATATACCATAATCCAATATAATATGCAGGCAATAATATATTGTTGGTATATATTTATATGCAAGCAATAATATATACATATTCGGTATACATTTATATACTTATATTTAGATCTACATTTGAATCCAATATACAATAATCCAATATAATATGCAGGCAATAATATATTAATATTCAGAATTAAAAGAGATTGTCAGTATATATTCATATGCAAGCAATAATATATACATATTCATATTTAAAAGAGATTGTCGGTATATATTTATATGCAAGCAATAATATATACATATTCATATTTAAAAGATATTTCCTGAATATATTTATATGCAAGCAATAATATATACATATTCAAATCCATTATCTAACTTGCAAAAATTCAAGGTCAACGAATGCATTTTTCACTCATATTGCATTCAAAAGAGATTAACTTCCAAATCTACAAACAAATAAACAATCCGTAGGAAACTATATACACATATTCAGATCCATTATTTAACTTGCAAAATTCAAAGTCAACGAATGTTTTTTCATTCAGATCGCAAGAAAGAGAGATTAACTTCCAGATCTGCAAACAAATAAACAATTCACGGGAAACTATATACACATATTCAGATGTATTAATTAGCTTGCAAAAATTCAAGCTCATTGAATGCATTTTTTATTCAGATCACAGGAAAAAGAGATTAACTTCCAGATACTTGATTTTATGAAAGAAATCATCAGGAGATAAAACACTTTCCAGATCTTCACTTAAACACAGTTCATAAATACATAATACATAGATCTATAAGTCCAATTGTAAAATTGAATGTTGGGAAAAGTTTATCATTCAACTAGCAGGAAAAAGGAAAAAAAATGTTTACCCTCATTCTTGTAAAGGAAAAGGGTTACGATTCCCCGGCTAGTCATACTTTGGATCATCTTTAACACTAGAACCTCCACACTCCTCCAGAAAAGGAATCAAAATGCCCTCCCCCACCCCTCCGAACCCCCCCCTGCCCCCACCTCATAGAGAGCTCGTAACCTAAATAATAACTCTAGAAATAAAATATTCCCCACACGATGTCCCCGAAATCCCTTAAAATATTGCATTAAATATGCCATCAATAGTGGTGAGATAGCTTTCCCCAAGTTTCGCAGAAAAGTAACCACCTCCACACATGCGTCCAACCCAAAATGTCTTGTAGAGGAAATAAACTAGCAATTTCCCCAAAAAGGTGCAATAAAAATCCAAAGGAAAAAAAAATAAGTGGTTTTGATCAAGTGAAAAGAGAGCAATATTTCAAGACCTCTAAAATAATTTTAAACACAGTCCAATTAATAAATCAACAAAGGCACCTGAGTGGGCCCAATGGTTAAGAGCTTGTGTTATCTCCGAGGAGGTCACAGGTTCAAAACCGGCGGGGGGTAGGGATGCCTATTTAGCCCGTTGTGACAAGACTCGAAGGGTAGGCGACCCCTGGGATAGGTGCCCACCTATAGGTATTTCCTGGGATGTGGTACCGGGACGTCTCGGCCCCTGCTTAGTCACAAGTTTCTGGTATATCTGGCTTGCGGGCTGTTGGATATACCCTTGGCTGTTGCCATGGCTAAAAAAAAAAAAAAAATCAACAAAAATTTCACGTATTCATATATAGCATAATATGTAGTAATGAACAACAACGCGAAGCCTTATAATATATCCATTAAAAATGACAATATGAAATTTACAACACAATGCACAAGCAAAAGAAAAAGATAAAGAAGGAAATTGCATATATAGTAAAAATCAATTTGCATGCTCATTAAAAATTTATCACCTATAAAGCATTACACATAACTTGAAAATCATATATTTTAGGACATTGTTACATAGTAAGACACAACATATCATAGTATATATCATATGCAGTATTTCTAAAATGTAAAACCCTATAGGATTCAATTGTATCATAGACAAACAAAATTTAACAAAAGTGAACCTATAGGCAAGCTGCCAAAAAATTTATGCATAAAATATCAAATTTGGCAAGCCTTCTATATTAGCTTTAAAATTCCAAACATCCAAAGCCACTAAAAAACATAGGCATACAATTTTTTTAAAGCATGGATGTTAAGTTAATTATCCCCATTCAAGTTTCAAAGAGGTAGTTTCCACATTTAAGTTTAAATACCATTTACAATAGTTTAAATCTTAGATTAGCTACCTAATCACACTACATCTAAACCACAATTCTTACATAATATGCATCTCTACCCATTAAAATATAACTCAGCCTACTTGCATTAGATGAACAAAAACATTAAAACACCACAAATAGGCATAGTATTCAACATCTATCCTTGATACCCTATTCTCATCAAAGTATATTTGGCAGTTGCCCCTCCAAAAAAGATTTAATTATCCACCCATATTTGCACACTGCTCTAAATTAAGTTTATAATAAAATGTCATTTTACTATCAAGGTAAATGAATATTTGTGGATTAACAAACACCACGCAAATTACTCGAAGAGTAAGAACTAAGTCCCCATATATGACTCGAAAGTGAAGTTATATATAGCATCTCTTCAACATCATTGCTCTTATCATCATTGGACATGGTAGTCAAAACATCACTAATAAAGGATTGTTGCTTCTGCATTTCACGAATATGATTATTCCACTATGTATGTAGAAATACACATATTTTTGTAAAACCAAACATTGAAGAAATGTTTTCATCTCCAAAATCATCACTAGAAATATACAATATTTTACTTTTTAAAGTAAAAAAAAAACTTTTAAAAAAGTGAATCAATGTTTTATAAAATAGTAAAGTTTTGTGTTTAACATTTACAAAAGGTATATTCTTCTTAGAATATCTAATGCAACACATACCAACTTATGAAACTTTGACAATGGAGATACCAAATTGGAGATATCTTCTTACGCACACTTTACTTTAAAATTTTGAAAAAATAATGAACAAAATAAATGGTACTCAACCTTATCCTATGAGCAAAATAAAATAAGTTATAGTTTCATATTTTCATGCATGACATCTTGAGATTTGTTTTTTTTGTGGTTTGGAAATTGGAAGGGCAAGCAAGTCATTTTGAAGTGGGCATGTTTTTGTTATTTATTTAATTTTTAGTAGGAAAACAAAGTGGTTGACGCCTTAATCTTTAAATGATATGATAGCAAGATTAGGATGTATAACTCTTATAAAAATAAAAACAAAACACATGAAACCAAATATAAATATAATCTTATGGAAAAAAACATGAATTTTAAATGATATGAAAACAAGCTTAGGATGTATAACTCTTATAAAAATAAAAACAAAACACATGGAACCAAATATAAATATAATCTTATGTAAAAAAACTTGTAATCTTCTGTCTTATTCCTTTCACAAGTTTCGAGTCTGTTAGAGAATGTAGGCTGCAGGTTTGGGATTCAATTCCCGAAAAGCGTCTCTTATAGATTTCACTAAGCAACGGCAAGAGCTATCCATTGAGCATTTAATGCGGCTGCAGCAAGCTTGATGATCATTGGATATTGAACTACAAGATCAACAAGATGGGTGATCATTGTTCCCAATTCGATGATCGTTCCTACCCCATTGGCTATACTCATTGTTGAGACAGCAATGAAAGTGTCTCCAATGCTAATTCGCTACAAGTTCACGTAATAGAATGTCGAAAATGAAGGATCTTTCAGCAGTGTGGTGAATTGCAAACCAGAAGTGGAAGTGGCAACTTCCTTCCCAAGAACAAGGGATCTCATAGATGCAGACAACTCCAAGATCGAGAGACAGTAAGAAAACATGTTGCCAAATTATTCAACAATGAAAGCGCACCACCCCCCAATCCCATCAACCCCAACATCGACATAGTTTCTCCACTCACAGCCTCGGTGAGTCAGCACAACCAAATGAGAAATTAGGAAGATGTTGAGTGACGAGAGTGATGGTATCCAAAGAAAGCATACCGCTAACCTTTCCTGCGATATGGGTTTCAGATCCATACTTGAGATCAAATTCACATTTTGACTGCATCCTACAAGTTGTATCTATGAATTTTCCTTGTTGACATGGCTATGAGTCATAGGCTAGTGATTCATATGACGAAGACAATGTGGGGTCGAAAGGTGTAGCGATAGTCTAGTAGCAGTTCTAGCACATTTGCATGGAATCTAAGCGAGATCACTACCAGTTTCTATAAGTGGATACATGCTTTTCTTTGGTGTCCCAAAATCGACTTGTATTATGTACTCCCCAATTTTGAATTTCAATTCTGACTGACCAGGGATGTTGGCTTCCTCTTCTTCGTTGACTTTGAACGAACGAGAAGTCCGCTTGAGAAAGTGGAGGCGACTCGGGTCGAGTTTAATTGATTGAGACGGACTTAGAGGTTTTAACAAGAAACATGCATTGGACCTCTCATAATTGGAAGAGAACAAATGATGGCAGAAGTTGAGAACCCAGACCGAACAAACAACCACCCACGCATTCACAGAACAATGGAAAACAAAGGAAAAACAAAAGCGCTAAACTCTGACCCAGAAGTTCGACATATTGTGGGTCATTATCAAATCATCGTTCTGTAGTTTGAATTGACTGGGGATGTCTTTCATATTTCTCCCATATTTTATAACGTCATTAGAAAGCGTAAGCCGCGTGATAAAGTCCCATGTAGTGTTGCTCAGTCCTCAATTACTCATTAGAATATTAAAGAAACTCTTCATGTTGGGGTGAGATGGGAAACTCTACTACGTCGAACTAACACGATTAGAGAAGAACGCATGGGAACGCCCATTCCTCATCAATACTCGAGAAATAGAGAGAGACATCTAAGAACCAAAGAACGTCGAACATTGCGAGCAATGTAACACATTTCGTCGACTCTCCATACTGAAACAGTGGGCCACACATTTTAGAGTAAGGAAGCAATGGACCACGCATTTCAGAGGAACAGAGAAATATTGGACCACACATTTCGTCAACTCTCGCGACTGAACCCAGTCACAAGCAGAGTCTCACGTAACCATTACAGAGGAGCATATCATTGATAGAACTAGTAACATTTCAAGTTGTTCAATTTTCCTTATTGATTTCCAATTGGGCAAGGAGAATGGCTGCACTTAGAGGATACATGTCGACTCTATGATCGCCAACAATCCCAACAATCTCTGTCTTAATTTTTTTGTATAATAGATCTTTTAATATAAATTCATTTCTTCTCGTTTCATTTTCATTTTAATGTGCATTTTTTATTATTTCTCCATAATTAAATACAATTCAGTGTCATATATGTAACATGATGTTAGGCTATTCTAAACTTGAAGAAAAATTTATCCTTTAAAATCCATCCACTCTTTGGACCTTTACCATTCCACTTCAAACATTTAATAACTTTTCATAAAAAAAACTTTTAAATCCTTTCCATCATAAGCAATATTAGTTTTTTATATTTATAAGAATATTCCCCAAAAGTTAAACGTATACCTCTTTTTTAAAAATTTTACCCTTGATATAAAATCAAAAATTCTATCCAACTTAAATCTGTGGGTTTTTAAACTCCATGAGAATATTTTCTTGAAATGCTTAAACTTAAATATGTGGGCACTTCATAAACTGCGTGAGAATCTTTTCATGAAACGCTTAAACCAAATACATTTGCTTCTATTTTGCTTGGATGACATCTCACGGGTTTTCTTTTTAGTGGCATGCAGTGGATAGTGTTTAGATCTCCTTAGAGCTGCCTATCCACGCCGATTTTGTTTCATTGAGCCTCTTTTCTCTCATGCAGACTCTTGGACGACTTCTTCAGAAGCTATAGCTTTTGTAGAGCCTTCAAATCTCCATTAGGCTTGCAATTCATATTCTTTAATAGCGATCGGATCGATTTTCTTCCAATGAATTTGTTATTGTCAAGTACACCAATCTAGAATCATGCGGATCGGATTCTCCCTTCATGGCTTTACTCACACACGGGTGACAGATCTGCCCTTTTCACACTAATTTCTCGTCATGCCCAAACTCTCACGTGGATGAACATTTCAGCCAAGCTGTCGGGCGATCCTGTCAACTATTTCATCGATTTACTGGTTTTCTTCGTACAATGTGGTCTTCTTTGCGGTATTGTTCTTTGCTCAAGCGGACAAGGTTTCCTGGGCAGCGCTTTGCCTAGATCATACTCTTCGTCTTCTTCATGGTAACCAATAGTATTCTGTAAAAAAATGGAACCATTGGACATGAGAAAAGCACAAAATTAAGCCCTGCAATCTTCTACTAACAAACGATATCCATAGCTCTTTCAAAGTAGACGGGTTCCTTATTACATGCGTCGAATTTCCTATTCAGCTCGACAGAACCGTCTTTTCCAACACGTTTTTTCGGCCATTGTCTGATTTGTTGTGATATATTGAATCTTCATTTTCTGAAGGGTAACTAACGACATCCACGGTCCACCTGTCTCTTCTTCAAAGTCAATTCCAAATTTGATAATTTCATAATTTGTAGAATTTTTAGACTACGAGTCAGTGTTATTATTTGTATGCTATTTGAGTACAATCCTATTTTTACGTATTTGTATTTCTTCATGATTTAATAATAAGTTTTTTAATCACAAGTGAATAATAAGTGTTTGTTCGAGGGTTTCTACAATGTAACCTATACAAAATGCAGCAGCTAATAAGGACGAGGAAAGTCATAAGCTCTGATCTTAAACCCAAGTGTTGCGAATGGCTCTACGGGAGATCTACATGTGCTCTGTTCGGCCGAAACCTAACCGCCTAATATTCAAATAGGGAAGACAAGATTTGAGAGGAAGGTTGGCTCTCCCTGAGTCCCTGCTTTGCTCACCCACTTTCTAGAGTTTGCATTACCAAGGGTGAATCATTACCTTGGGTGAAAGGACATGGATGCTGGATGACGGTTCATCCAGGGGTCTTTTCCACTTCTTTATTTACATTTCTCAGTTCAACTATAAGGATTATACGAGCATTTTTGGTATGCATTTGACTTTTTATTAAAAATATGAAGATCTTGTTGCAAGAGAGCAAATAAAAGCGATCATAAATATAATTAGACCAAGCTCACAATAAATATAATTATAATTAAAAAACCAGATGAGACCAGTATAATTAACAATACTAACACATAACACATGCTATTGGAAATTATCAAGGAAATTATAAATAGTGATAGTTCCAAAAAAATGTATTTGAAGTTATACATAGAGATGGTTCCAAAAAGAAGAGACATGGGGATAATTCCAAAGTGGATAGGTGATGATTTGATCGCAATCAAATATTCTATTTAGATTTTTTTTTTAATAAATTATTTAATATAAATTATTCTTTTAATAAATATTGTTTATGTATAATTTTGATGTTCTTTTTAAGAAAGAGTTAACGAGGGCCAAATTTTTTGATGTTTTTATTAACTAAGAGAATCATCACACAAACAATTTTGATGTTATTTTTAACTAAGAGTTAATAGGGAGGAAAACCATCACTAATTTACATAATTAGAAAGTTAATAAATCTATTTTCTTAATAGTTATAGCTGGTTATTTTAATTCAAAGATTTATAATTAATCATTGTATTTTGTCATTTTAATTACAAGAATATAGTAAAAAATATATTTGTTTCCATGTATTATATTAGGAAGTTTATAATAACTTCTATTTTGAATGGACAATGTTGCTTTGATTTAAGATAAATGTAACCTATTAATTTACCATAGTTCTTAACAATTTTATTAAATGGATAATATTCTATTGATTTAAGACCTAGGTATAGATAGGTGTTCACTATAATATAAGATTACATGTCAAACATGAGCATTGTAATCAATAACTTTATTAAATGGTCAATGTTACCTTCATTTAATATCTAAGCGTGTATAGGTTTAAATGGAGGATATTGCCTAATATCATTCTTATCAACAACTTTATTTTATAGACAATGTTATCTTGATTTGAGACCTAAGTGTATATAAGTGTTCATTGTAATTTAAAATATCAAACATTTTCAATCTTCTCGAGGAAGTAGATCTCTCTATAAATATATGATAGTACCTTTTATTGGTGTACATTGTAGTTTAAGATGTTAGACATTTTCAAATGCATAGAGGAAGTAGGTCTCTCTCCATAATGCCTTTATTTAAGATCCAAATAACATTCTTATCAACAATTTTATTATATAGACAATGTTACCTTGATTTGAGACCTCAGTGTATATAAATGTTCGTTGTACTTTAAAATATCAAACATTTTCAATCTTCTAGAGGAAGTATATATCTCTATAGATATATGATAGTACCTTTTATAGGTGTACATTGTAGTTTAAGATGTTAGACATTTTCAAATGCGTAGAGGAAGTATGTCTCTCTCCATATATGTTTGATGGTACCTAAAAAGGACATTCATCGTGATAAAAAACATCATCTATGAAATATACATGTATGATGGTAAGTTTTACACTATGTGTGCATTGCAATCTAAGATGCCATACATTTATAATCTTCTATAGGAAGTAGCTTTGAAATATATACAATTTGAAATATATAATAATAATAATAATTAATGAAATGACACGTCCTATTTAAAAGACATGACCTATTGAAAGGACATGACTTACCAACCATTGTGACTAGGCAATGCTATAAGTACACCCTCACGTGGTCATCGTATCATCATATCATATTTTTCTTATTCAATATACAATTTACATATATTTTTTCTTAATGGATTTTGACCCATTGTCCTTTTTAATGGATATTCCATAATTGAATTATGCTTATAATTGAGAAGTGAAATAAGTTCATTTAAGAGAAATAGTCCACAACATGAAAAGTTGGTAACAAGGTAGCATAGCAATGAAATAAATTTAATAACAAGGTAACAAAGAAATGAAATATTATTTAATGATATTATTATATTTGACATCATTTTTGGATGTGAAATCAACATTAGAGATATCATTTTCACATCAGAACATTGTTAAATGAACATCAACATCAAACATTGAGTATTTAATGTCAAACATTTTCCATTTTGAAATACATTTGTCCTACATTCACTCAACTATAGCATCCAATTTTTGTGCAGATTAGCAGTCTTAGATGTCAGTTAATCAATGTTTGTGCAATGTATGTTCAATGTTAAAGTATCAAATTGATGTGACTCTCCATTTTTTTAAATATGGTATGAAGGACGTCAACTAATCAACTTCATAATGACATGAAATTCATGCCTTGTTGGTTCTAGAAGTTGGCATGTGATAGTTACAACATCAGCTACATGGAAACAAGTAATCTGTTACATGATAGGTGCCACATCAACATGTTTGCATAATCCACTTCAAAACGCCCCTCAACAAGTCATGTTATCAATTTACCAGTGACATTGTAAATGCGATAAGCCATATACATTAATTGTGAGCCATAATATACCGTTGTAGAGATTATTGAAGCTCATAAGGCAGGGAGACAAAGAAATAAGTTGACTAAGAAATCCCCCATCCAGAATATTGAATGTGAATTTGATCAATTTGATGAATGCATAAGTAGCCAAGTAATGCATCATTTCCCACTCGGGGGCTGGCGAAGATGATGGTTGTCACGAGAATCAATGTCGCTCTACCATAGGGTTTATTGAGGTCATTTATGACGATGTTGGCAGGGTAGAGCATGACAAGGGAGACACCAAGGTTGTGGTGATGTTGATATCCTCCTCATCCTTATATGTATCCAAGACCTGGTTCAGCTCTTACAAGACATTTTTTGTTTGTATATGATAGTCCAAAAACCAGCGGAAAGAGGGAAGAGATAAAGGGAACACCATGAATAACAATAGAAAATTCACAGCATACAGAAGATAGGCACAGGCCCCAAAATATGTGATCCCTCTAAGGGATGATACATGACTGTTGTGACCTTCTTTTGCTAGCCTTGGGCTGATTTCGTGCCCTCCTCTAGCTACCCATATAGAGTTGTTACCTTTGGACGGTTGATAGACTTGAAACGTGGCCTTCTTAGCCTGTTTGAATTTGATTTTTAACTTGTTGAACTAGTTCATGCCATGCTCCATCCCTCGAGGGAATACACAACCACTCTCCAGTCTAGTGAGGCCAGAACATTCATAAGTTGCGCTTCACTCCTTTCCACATTTCTTGACCTTGGCTTGAACTAAGAAAGGTTGCATGTAGTTTTTTGGGGGGTTGATTCCTATTCGGATAAGACAAACCTAGACTATGACTTCCATGTAATTACTTTATGTACTTTGAAATTAATTTTTATGATTTTTCATACTTAATAACAATTTGGTTATTATTTTTTTAAATTAATTAAAGTCGATAAACCATTTGAACAACCATATTGAGACTATCCTTTTGTCCGCGTCAACCATTCACCCTTGTCTCAATGAATTTCCTTCCATTCCTTTACATTCCTTCCACTTTAAAACAATCAATGAACTTCAAAGTTTACCTTCAAATTCCATGGTTGACCTTATTGGCTTGATCAACTCTGTCTCCCCTACATCTATGATTCAAAAAAAAGACGGCTCACAAACAAGTAGGAGAACTATTTACCTTAGAGACTCATCATGTTTTAGCATCGATGTCACGCATTGGGGTCATAATTTCCACAATAAGGGTTCTCATCTTGCTTCATTATACTTCTTTGATCCACCATCTGTCCTTGCAATCAAGGGTGGTCATTTTACTTATTACAATGGTAAAACAGTTGGAAGTGTTCCCAGTAGTACCTTGCTTATCAATCCAAATATTGAGGCAACCCATATCCTTCAAAAATGGTGAGCACTGATCATGGATTTCACACTGCATCACCATTCTTGAGTTGTAAGTACATAGGCTCTACGTCTCGAACACACCCAACTAAAACAATCTTCGACTTACAAAGCATGCATCCCTCTGATAAGGCCCTTTGGTTCTCTATACTCGCTTCCATCATTGACATCAACATGGACGACTTCCACTTCCTTGCATGCCCTCTCTTTGTTGATGACATTCAATGCATGAAACAAATTGCACATAGATCTTACAACACTTGGAATTGTAGCAAATGTGATGGTGAATTCACAGAATGTGACTACAGGTACATTTTAAAGCTTTCCTTGCAAGACCACACCGGTCAGATCAATGGGGCCACAAATTTTGATGATGCAACCAACCAACTACTTGGTGTCTCTGCAAAATATTTTTTCCTCCTCGCCACTAAACCCTCAACCATAAAGAATATCTCTCTACCATTAACTTCACAACAATACCTTTTC
This sequence comes from Pseudotsuga menziesii, assembly GCA_001517045.1. NCBI lineage: Eukaryota > Viridiplantae > Streptophyta > Pinopsida > Pinales > Pinaceae > Pseudotsuga > Pseudotsuga menziesii. The sequence continues at coordinate 52,163 of LPNX010272821.1, forward strand.
ACCTTGTCCATGAAGATAGAGACTTTCAACTCCACTACAAGATTGAAGACAACCATTCTCAATTCTGAAGATATTCTCGATTTCGCTGCATCAACCAAGTTCCTGGAAGAAATACATGCACTCACTAATCAAATCCATCCTATTTCACGTCATCCGTAACCTCCCCTTTGTACACTCCACCCTCCATTTATTCCAACCACCCCTTTAAGTCACCCTCCCACATGTAACTCTTCCCTCACTCATTTATTCTACCTCCATATATTCGAGACATCATACCCCATAGTAGACCATCCTATCCCTCCAAATGCATTCCACCTCATCTCCACCCAATTATGTTTCTTCCACTTCATCACTATCACTATATTCCCCCCCTCCCCCTCCTTTCCTTCCTTCATTGCTTGTATATAGAATTTTACCGTAATTTTCTGTGATTTTACAAATATCTACAATGTATTTAGCTACTATTAATTTTGTGTCCACATGACTATATGTGTTATCCTATACATTATGTGGTTTTTTTTAAGCACGGCTTACATTGGTTCACATACACTATATTTATCTATATGTGTCCATCCAACATTTCATGTTTTCTTACATGTATACAATGTTTAATATGTCATCTACGTGGTTTCTTTTATTCTATTATGTTGCTCCTTGCTTACTTTTCACATACATATATGCTCCACATACATCCACAAATGCTTTATACCTTGTTTCTTGCAACACTTTCATAATGCCTTTATTTCTATATGCACACATACATTTTTATTTGTAGTTTGCATTTCTTGCTTTTAATATACATGCCTCAACTTTTTTCTTACAAGCACACATTTATAACAATTGACAATCTCATCAATGTCTCCTCCAGGTTCAAGGAAAACTCCTTCTCTTCAACAACCTATGTCATCCGATAGTACATGTGAACAAACAAATGCATGTAGAAATCTTATTTATAGCAAAACAAAGGACCGCAAAAATGTGCAGACACGTCTTCTTTATCAATCCAGACATGCAAACATCAATGCTTCAATCAACCCTACCCCAATGCACACATCCACTACACCTCCCCCCCCCCCCCCCCCCCACTCCAACCACCCCCTTACCATATGGTCACTTTTTCTTTCTTAACCAACTTGCTCACCTCCACCCACTGCATGTTTGCTCGATATGCAAGGAATCATATCCAAACATGACAACAAAGATTTTAGATGGCATCTATACATGCTCTCAACGTACTAAAGAGCGACATGGGCATCTCTTCTCCATAGAAAACAAAATGGATCTTGGAAACCAACCATGTGAACTTGCATGCCTGACTCAAATAGAAGAAATGTTAATTTCCTATGCCAATCCAATACTTCAAGTTACACATGCATGTGGTGCCAATACAAATACTCCGGCCATACTATTAGTTTCCCACAAGGAATCTCCACAATAGCCACCTCTCTTCCACGTCTCTTTCTAGACTTGGACATCCTTGTTGTTTGCAAATTCACTAATATTACTAATCTTGTTATCAATGTTACACAATTGTTTTATCAACTATTTTGGTTTTCTGTGTGAAATCTAAACAATTTTTTTATTTCGGTTATGGGTTATATGATGCACTACTTGCAAAGCAGCGTGATCCAAATGATACCATTTCAAAGAGCTTTAGGTTTCCACTAACAATTTTAGTAGCAAGAATATTCTAGTTTCAGGAGGTTTTGGGAATTTTTACAAGGGATGCCTACAAGATGGCACTCTTCTAGCTGTAAAGAGATTGAAAGATGTTAATTCCGCAAGGGGAGAAGTCCAATTTCAGACAATAGTGGAGATGATCTGCTTTCCTGTGCATAGGCGTTTATTGATATTATGTGGATTTTGCATGACATCCACATAAATACTATTGGTTTATCCATACATGTTGAATGGAAGTGTTGCATCTCCTCCGAGGGGTAGTTACTTCTTTTGCCCTTGGTGCATGTTTATGCAAATATTAGGGTAGAGCAAGTAAAATACTTGTCTACTATCTAAACTATATAGCTTGTGCATATAAGTTTGTCTGAATTGGTATGTATTATAGACAGGACATTATTGGGTCTTAACTAAACTTGTAGATACCATTCATGTGAATCCTACATTGGATTGGGTGTTTCCTACTTTCCAAACTATATAACTTTTGCATATAATTTTGTTTTATTTTGATCTGTATTACATTAAGGACATAATTGAGTCTCAAGTAAAACAAACTAATTGAATATTATAAACTTGCAGATACCATTCATGGAAATCCTGCATTAGATTGGGATACAAGGAAGAGGAAAAGAATTATGTGGAGACCAGATTAGCTGGCACTTTTGGATATCTACCACCCGAATATGCAGGTAATTAAGAAAATTTTCCTTTTACCCCATAATATTTATCTCTGAAATTATGTACATTCTTAGTTGAGTATTTAGAGAGACTATATTGAAACATCTATGAGGATGACACATGGATTACATTCAGGACATTCTTACAGTGTATTTAGAACATCAAATAGAAATGAATTCCTTTCAGGCTAGTGTATATGGGATATCTTGTTAATTGAGATCGTTTTTTAGTTTTCACAAAAGGTGTTGATGTATTTGTAACTTCGGAATGTATTCACTTATATTGTACCTTGATGTTCCTATCGAGATAATCATTTTTATTTCATTGTACCCCGATGTTCCTATCAAGAGAGTCATTAATATAATAAAGTCATGCAAAGTCAATGAGGTTAACCCTCCATTGTAAGTTGGGGAAATAGTCCCCCCAATTGAGTTAAGGTTAACCCTCCTTGTTTATCAGGGGGGAAAAGTCCCCACAGTTGAGGGGAACTAGGGTTATTAGACTCTCCTAGAGATGTCGGCCCAGGTAAGTAATTGTCAAGTCAGAAACTAGTATAAATAGAGAGTGAGACTCTCTATTTGTCACACACAGTGACTCAACTATAGCACATGAGTGAGAGAAGAGAAGCTCGCACAAGTGAGAGAAAGAACAGTTGTCGGAGATCATCTTTTTGTGTTTGGGTTTTACTGCTTCCATTGGTGCTCATTCTATCTCTGAGGAAGTTGCGAGGTTTTCTCCTTTATGGTTTCCCTGGGGAAAATCTTTGTGTTTATTGCCTCTTGTGATTGATTGTTGTACATGTTATTCTCTCAAATAAGATTTTAAGATCATATTCCTTAAATAATAAAAATATAACATGGTATCATAGCTAACCTGAGAAGAAGACACTGTGCAGCTACAAAAGATAGGGATTCTTACTTTTTGGGTCTCTCTCCACAATCCATCAACAAAAGGAGGCTAGGATGACTCTCCATTGAAGGGTTTGAATTCTATAGTATTCCATGCATTGTTTAAAAAAAATGTTGTTAGATGTTGTTCAAGGTTGGAGGTTTTAGAGGAGTGGGACTGTTCAATACTCGAATCTATTTGAAAAGGAAATTTTCTATACATGACATTGCAAATAACCTTATGGTTCAATTTTATGGACTATGTTCTGTTGTATTTTGTTAAACTAATAGCTATGTGTTTATCACATTTGCATTGTGTTTTGTAAAACTAATAACTATATGCTTATGATGGCTACATTGCATTTACTTGCTCCTCTCGTTCGCTTACCTTGAAGTGTTAGCATATTTTCTATCACTCATGCATATCAATGAATTTATATCAATATTGTGAAACGATCTACCTTGTTCGATTCTGAACTTCATGAGCTTCATTTATATGATTTTCAAAAGTATATTTGATGAGATTTAGGTGGAATTTGTCCTATTTCATGTTATCTCATACAACTACTCATAATTGTTACTGCCCATCATAGTTGTTATTAAATTTGATAAATATCATACCATGCTTTGTTAATTATGGTGAAGCAAAAAAAATTGAGTCAATATATATGTTATAATGTTGAAGGTATCCACATTATAGAAATTGTTTTGGCAACCATCGTTACATATAGTTGTCAACTATCGTTTCACATAGTTGTTATAATGTTGAAGGTATTTATTAAAACATCTGAGATGATTCTTGAAAAGATTTTCTTCTCATTATAAATTGATCATTATGTCTATAATCATTTCAATAAGTCATGTACTGATCAAGACATGTTGAAATGTTTCAAATAACCTCGAAATGTTTTAGACCATGTTGCTATTACATCCTAGGTGAATGCCTAACTCTATTGCATCCAATTTGAAATACTTTTCATCTCAGTATAAATTGATCATTCATGTCTATAATTATCTCAAGAAGTCATGTAACGATTTAAGAGGCTATAAATTCTATTAGTTATTTTCCAGGATCTTTGAGCTATTAGAATATTTTTGGAATCCCCCTTTCACATCGGATATCTTCTAAGAGGAAAGTGTCTTTGTTGAGAGGAAAGTGGTTGTAATGGAGAGGGCCATTTGAATGGATTAGAAGTTACTACAATTCATCCAAGATTGCAACTGCTCCAATATGTTTGCAACACCATGTTTGAATACATGCGTTCTTATCAAACATGTTTTTCCTTCTTTATAGTTTTAACAACAAATTGACGTCTTTAATTCATTAGAAAATTTATCCCATGCCATCACATGTTCGTTGTATAATGTGATGTTAATTGGAAAGCCCTATTTTCTATTGTGTAAAACTGTTAAGTTCACTAAACTTGTTATCTATTTTGAGTTGGACTATTCTCTAACTTTTGATCAATTAAAGTGTTCCATTTTTGTGGTATTAATTGCAATTGTGCACTACCTCATTTTAATGTTACATTTTTCTATCTTCTTTTACCCTCTAAAAACCACCTTATCGATGTATTATTGCACCTCCTTGGGGCAATTGCTAGTTTTATTTTCATTTACAAGTTTATATAAAGGGTTCTCCCTATGTATTTAGGATACTTTTCAGTTGTTAGCTTTTATAACGGATCTTTAAAATATAAAACCAAGATCTTCACTATTTGTAAGTTGTTAGCTTTTATAAGGGATCCTTTAAATATAAAACCAAAATCTTCACTATTTGTATGTTCAAGAACAATACTATAGCATTTCGAGTTTCCTCTTCTAGGAAATTTATGGAATTTCTCTTTGTATCAATTCATTATAACTTTGTATTATTAATGGCTCAGCTTTCCATGGTACTGGAAATCATAATACTTAATAGTTTTTCTACAATAATCTAGAAATACTAAACATTTGCTAAACATTTTTAGACTTGTAGAAATATAAATTGATTATCAGTGTTTTCTAGTCGTTTGTTATTAGCTCCTTGGAAATGCGATTTCATGTATCCCTCTGCTTAAAAGAGACCTTAAATCTGGATGACCATTAAGAGTTTTATCAACAATCCACTCTTTCTGTTGTGTTCAAAGGACGAATTTTGTCATCACTAAGTAGCTTACCATGGATTCATAGCCATTTAACCCATCCTCGTAGTGGATTCATCCCTAAATCATTGTTTTAGTTTGTGAAACAGTTTCAACCGCCTAACATTATCCATTACATCAAATTTTAATAAAGTTAGTTTGCATACTTACAGTTCATTTTACTTACGCTTCACATTTTTATAATCGTGTTCTGAGGGGATGTTACAACTAGCTGAAGGTGGAATCTTTTTGGAAAATTGTAATTATGAATTAAACAAATTTTTATAATATAAAGTTGTCTTTCAAGCTTTGAAAAAAATAAACATTAGAATTCAACACTTTTGATACATTACAATGCTTTATAAATATTACATGGTGAAACTACTTTAAAAATGTAAGTATATTTGATTTTGTATATTCATGTACATTCTAAAGGCTAAAAAATTTCTAAATAATACATGGTAGACTTACTTAAAAATTGTACTTGTCTATTTGATTTGATTTTGAAGTCTACATAGAACTAGAGTATTTAATTTCAAATTCCCTAATATTAAATTGTTATTATATTTTGTAATGAGCATCTATGATCATTCTTACCTAAGTTTCTCTTCAAAATGTAATTTTTATTTTAGAGGAGGAATGCACATGTTTTGACCATTAAATGAATATATAGGTTATCCCTCTTTGTTGAAGCTATTGCAATTGTTACTTTGTTTATCATAACTGGTAGAAATGGAACAAGATGTACCAGAATTCTTTTTGAAGAATGTATCAATTTCTCCAATCCTCGGCTAACTCTCTTTTGAACTCATCTTCTTAACCCCACGAAACCAATATAATTGCAAAGATGTAACAATCTCCCTTCCCACGGTCAGTTGAAAATATCCATCCCCTCCTCATAATGGCCAAGTATCTTCCCTTGAGGATCCACTCATAGATCTTTAAAGCCTTTAACTAATATTTTAATGGTGTTAAGTGTTGTTCCAGGGCTTCTTTATTATTTCCTAAAAACATTCTACTTGTTACATAACCTTCATATATGGAATAGCACGTTCATAATATAGGTAAAATATAATAATAATAGTATGACACTATCTAGAATATATCCATGTGCATTTATTTAAAGTACTTGATATTTTCTTTAATATGTGGAAGAATATATATATATATATATATATATATATATATATATATATATTCATAAAAAAGAATTTATATTTTATCTTAGCACTTTCTTTTCAATTATGTTTAGAGACAATATTTATATAGAGTTAAACTTTTTAGTACTACAAAACAATGTTTTTGTTTTTGTTTTTATCGCTTATATATTTATTAGGAGATTCTCCACTTTTGTATAAAATTAACTATTAAGATAACCTTTAAGTAGGAATATCTCTCTCACTTAATACCCAAGATGATTATAGTAAAAAGAAAGAAACCTTAGCTTCTTTCATTTGGGAGCTCCAGAGTTAATTTTTCAATGTCCAATGCCTAAATTAAGACAAATATTTATAGTGAATGATCACTTAGTTTAACTTAGGTTTAACACCAAGATGGAATGGAATTAGTTATTGATATCCCTGACTTTGCATCCATGTTCAATTTCCCTTGGTGGATTAGTTATGTAGGTAAGTCGATCCCTTCCATTTCCTAAGTCTATCAATGCTATTTACAATTTAGAAAAATAAATAACATTACTTACAATGTTTTATCTACTTTGAGCTTCTCACCAGATAGTTGCACATTTACATACACCATTGTATTCTTCGTTATAAAAGAATTAAAATAATTTAGGGGACTTTACAAAAAGTTTGATAAAAATATAAGAATTGGTTTTATAGTTAAATTATAAAAATTAATAATAACTATTATGTTCAAATAAATTTTACTCTCAATTGGAAAATATTATGTATATTGAATTTTAAAATTTAATTGTTTAATTAAAAAATAGTAAGTATATTGTTCTTATTTTTATTATTATTATTTTTCAATTCTTTTATTAACTATATTTTTTTAAATAAAAATTAAATAAATAAATAATTAAAAAATATGTAATATTAATTATATTTTAGTTAAATATTTTAATTTAATTTATAATTTAAATTCAAGCATTTAAATAATTATAATTTTAATATATATATATATATATAGATATTTAAAAATATTGTTTATTTAGAAAAATGAAAAAAATAGAAATAATTCTTATAGTTAAGTGTAAAAATTAATAATAACAATTATGTTTTAATAAAAATTTCTTTAAATTAAAAAATGCCATGAGATAGGCCATATTTAAAACTTTCCCTCGCTATATTCCAGTTAAAATTACGTTGTGAGCTAATTTAAGACAGGGAAAAATAATGCCAGATCGTTTATATCTTTTGTAAAAGGTGCTTGAGCCAAGCTTTTGAAATTTACCAAAGTGTATGTTACTCAAGCTTGGTCAAATTAAATTAACATTTTCTTGCTAAATTCCAGTTAAGATTACATTGTGATCTAAATCAAGATAATAAAATAATGCCACTTAGGTTATTTATTTTATAAAAATGTATTTATCTAATTCAAGATAATAAAAATAGTGCCACTTAGGTTACCTTTTTTTATGAAAATGTACTTGAGTCCAACTTGTTATATTCTTGTTTAGAATGGAAATCAAATAAATGATTTTTTAGTAAATTTATTTTATTTTTTTTGCAAAAAGACCTAGTTTTATTAGAAAGACTATATTATTGTTATTTTTGTTTTTATTTCTAATTTTATTTTATAGTGTAAAGAGATTATTTTTCTTTTTTACCATAAGATTAGCCTCTCACACATATATATATTACACAAATAAATAAATAAATATAATAATCAATTATATGTATAAGTATATCTAACTTAATGCCAAAATTTGTTTATTTTTCAAATTGAATTTTTTTTTATTAATTCTTTCCTCTCTACAAGACACCTCCTTATCATTAAATTTGCAATGTTACCAGTCTTTCAACTATATCACACACAACAATATATTCATACAAATCATAAATGGAAATTGAATTATTAGTATTTCAAGGAAAAATAGTGCCACCTAGGTTATTTCTTTTATGAAAATGTACTTAGTCCAGCTTATTAGAACTTGTTATATTCGTGTTCAGAATAGAAATCAAATAAATGATTTTTTAGTAAATTTATTGATTTATTTTTTGCAAAATAACTTAGTTTTATTGGAAAAACTATATTATTGCTATTTTTGTTTTTATTTCTATTTTTATTTTATATAATAAAGAGATTGTTTCTCTCTTTTACCATAAGATTAGACTCAAGGGTATACATGGGTATGACTGTTAACACTGACAAAACAAAAGTTATGATTATCAAATCCAAGAATGATACATACGCTAATTTTATGTATGACAATAGCAACTTGGAGGAAGTGTCTTCTTACAAGTACCTAGGAATTGATCTTCATCACAAGCTCAACTGGAACTATAGCATTAAGAAAAGGATTAATGGAGGGTGGGAAGCTTACTTTGGTCTTGAAAATAGCTGTAAAGCTGCAAACCTCATGATGTGGGATAAAAAGAAGCTCCTTTTTGAAACTCTAGTCACTCCTGTTATCTTGTATGGGTGTGAGGTTTGGGGTTGCAGCATCTCTAGAGAATCCTGGAGAAAGATCGAGCAAATCCAGAAGCGTTTTATAACTTATATCCTCAAAATCAAAAACAATACACCCTATCATATTCTCCTTATAGAAGTGGGTCTTTCCCCCATCGAGAGCCTAGCTATGACAAGACTCCTGTTATACAAGAACAAAATCAATAACATGGGGGACCATAGACTCCCTAAGCTAGCTTTAAACTCTAGGCAAAACCACTCAAGGCTCAAGCGTGGGTGGTATAAAGATACTAGGTCTTGGTTAAATCACTAGGAGATCGATGAAAATGTTGCTTTGCAGAATATTAATAACATTAAAAATATTATTTCTTCTAAGTTTAAAGAAAAATTGTGGTGTGAGAAAGATTTAGAGGCTAAAAGAAAATTAAGATATTATAAGGAGGTCATCAACCCTACTCTAGAAGATCAAAAGTATCTCTCTGTTTTAATCAGTACTAAGAAAAAAATTAACATAGCTAAAATAAGAACGAACTCGCATGAGCTCCATAGTGAAACTGGTCGTTGGACAGTCCCTAAAACACCATGGGTAGAAAGGATCTACCACCTCTGTGAGAGTAAGAACATTGAAGATGAAAATCACTTCCTCTTAGAGTGCCCTGCGTACACCCACATTAGATCCCAGTTTCACAATCTTTGTTGCAATACCGACATTCCTAGCCTTTTAGCCTGTCAAAATTATAGTAAGCTCGGGACGCTTCTTTCCAAGCTCTTTGAGCATAGAAATATAACTTTAAAGCAAACTAATTAATTCTCTTCTTTAGGTCCGATAGACCAAAGTTTGGTCCCAGGGGACGTTAACCATCATCATCATCATCATCATATATATAATTAATGCTGAAATAAATAAATAAAAAAATATAATAATCAATTATATGTATAAGTATATCTAACTTCATGCCAAAATTTGTTTATTTTTCAAATTGAAAAAAATTGATTAATTCTTTCCTCTCTACAAAACACCTCCTTAACATTAAATTTGCAATGTCACGAGTCTTTCAACTATATCACACACAACAATATATTCATACAAATCATAAATGGACATTGAATTATTAGTACTTGAAGGAAAAAAAAAACCATTGTACTTCAATTATTTCACCATAAAAGAGTGTGGAGTCATTTTTGCATAGTAGGATGATGTAATAAAAAATTTGTAAGGTGTAAATTCTTTATATTAAAAATGATAAGTTTTAATAAAAAAATGTTAAATTGTAAATTCTTTGTATTATATGTAATATGTTTTAATAATTAAATTAACTCATTATTGTAAAAAAAATAATAACATAAAATAACAAAAAAAACAAAACAATGGGTACTTGCATACCTAATAGTAAATTGTAAATACAAATTTAGAATAATGAATAATTAGTTGTCTCTAATTAGTATTAATATTTGATTATTTGAATTGAAAAATTAATATGAGATATATGATAGAGGAATTTTTATGTACAATAGTATACCCCTATTTATTATTATGATGATGATTGTTGTTAAAGTCTATTAAGATCAACTTTGGTATCTTAGACTTTAAAAATAAATGTATGGATTACTTAGTTTGCTTTAAAATTATATTCTTATGATTGAAAAGATTGGATAGAATCTTCCTTAAATCCCCATAGTTTTGATGAGCTGAAGGTTATGAAGGTAAAGTAACAAATAATATGAAATTGAGATTTATTATGGCCATCAGAAGGTCATTCGAACAATAATTATTTTTCATCATACACCACTTTTGTATCACAGAGTTGGAAAACTCTTTACATTTTAAGAATTGTCAAATACCATGTCATGACAATTGGAATTGTTAGTAGATATGTTAAAAAAAAATTCCATGATTTTGTCTCCGTAGCAATCTCGTCCAAGGGAAATTTCAGCAGGTAGATATGAGTTTGGATGGGGAGCCTCACCAGATGCAGCCATAAGTAAAGGACCCATTTCATCCCTGGACATTTTAAGAATTGTCAAATACCATGTCATGACAATTGGAATTGTTAGTAAATATGTTAAAAAAATTTGCCATGATTTTGTCTCCGAGCAATCTCATCCAAGGGTAATTTCAGCAGGTAGATATGAGTTTGGATGGGGAGCCTCACCAGATGCAGCCATAAGTAAAGGACCCACCAATCACAACTACGCCACCACCACCATCAGTCCTGCCCTGATAGTCATTGTTGTTGTGGTAAGTTACTATAGGATTTTTTCCAAAGTATTGCAATGCTTCTCGATGGAGACCATTTTTCAGGAGGAGACTTAGGAGTTTTGTCTCTGAAGAGAATATACAATTCGATGCTTATTCAGTGGAAGGATTCCAAGACCGAGAAGGCTGGCAGATCCACTCCTTTGTGCAGATTAACGTGATTTACAGTAACGACAACAATGGACAAGCATGGGAATGTTTTGGACAATTTGATAATTTGTAGAATTTTTAGACTATGAGTCAGTGTTATTATTGGTATTCTATTTGAGTACAATCCTATTTTTACGTATTTGTATTTCTTCATGATTTAATAATAAGTTTTTTAATCACAAGTGAATAATAAGTGTTTGTTCGAGGGTTTCTACAATGTAACCTATACAAAATTCAGCAGCTAATAAGGACGAGGACAGTCATAAGCTCTAATCTTAAACCCAAGTGTTGCGAATCGCTCTACGGGAGATCTACATGTGCTCTGTTCGGCCGAAAGCTAACCGCCTCATATTCAAATAGGGAAGACAGGATTTGAGAGGAATAAATAAAGTACTTTCCAGAAAAGAGAGGAAGGTTGGCTCTCCCTGAGTCCCTACTTTGCTCACCCACTTTCTAGAGTTTGCATTACCAAGGGTGAATCATTACCTTGGGTGAAAGGACATGGATGCTGGATGATGGTTCATCAAGGGGTCTTTTCCACTTCTTTATTTACATTTCTCAGTTCAACTATAAGAATTATACGAGCATATTTGGTATGCATTTGACTTTTTATTAAAAATATGAAGATCTTGGTGCAAGAGAGCAAATAAAAGCGATCATAACTTAGTGGAAGAGCCTTGGATTAAGAACGAATAGAAAAGAGCCGAACCATTTAATTAGACCAAGCTCACAATAAATATAATTATAATTAAAAAACTAGATGAGACCAGTATAATTAACAGATACTAACACATAACACATGCTATTGGAAATTATAAATAGTGATAGTTCGAAAAAAAATGTATTTGAAGTTATACATAGAGATGGTTCCAAAAAGAAGACACATGGGATAATTCCAAAGTGGATAGGAGATGATTTGATCGCAATCAAATATTCTATTTAGATATTATTTTTTTAATAAATTATTTAATATAAATTATTTTTTTTTAATAAATATTGTTTATATATAATTTTGATGTTCTTTATAAGAAAGAGTTAACGAGGGCTACAAAAAATTTTGATGTTCTTATTAACTAAGAGAATCATCACACAAACAATTTTGATGTTATTTTTAACTAAGAGTTAATAGGGAGGAAAACCATCACTAATTTACATAATTAGAAAGCTAATAAATCTATTTTCTTAATAGTTATAGCTGGTTATTTTAATTCAAAGATTTATAATTAATCATTGTCTTTTGTCATTATAATTACGAGAATATAGTAAAAAATAAATTTGTTTCCATGTATTGTATTAGCAAGTTAATAATAACTTTTATTTTGAATGGACAATGTTGCTTTGATTTAAGATAAATGTAACCTATTAATTTAACATAGTTCTCAACAATTTTATTAAATGGATAATATTCTATTGATTTAAGACCTAGGTATAGATAGGTGTTCACTGTAATATAAGATTACATGTCAAACATGAGCATTGTAATCAATAACTTTATTAAATGGTCAATGTTACCTTCATTTAATATCTAAGCGTGTATAGGTTTAAATGGAGGATATTGCCTTTATTTAAGATCCTAGTAACATTCTTATCAACAACTTTATTTTATAGACAATGTTATCTTGATTTGAGACCTAAGTGTATATAAGTGTTCATTGTAATTTAAAATATCAAACATTTTCAATCTTCTCGAGGAAGTAGATCTCTCTATAAATATATGATAGTACCTTTTATTGGTGTACATTGTAGTTTAAGATGTTAGACATTTTCAAATGCGTAGAGGAAGTAGGTCTCTCTCCATAATGCCTTTATTTAAGATCCTAATAACATTCTTATCAACAATTTTATTATATAGACAATTTGTTACCTTGATTTGAGACCTCAGTGTATATAAATGTTCATTGTACTTTAAAATATCAAACATTTTCAATCTTCTAGAGGAAGTAGATATCTCTATAGATATATGATAGTACCTTTTATAGGTGTACATTGTAGTTTAAGATGTTAGACATTTTCAAATGCGTAGAGGAAGTATGTCTCTCTCCATATATGTTTGATGGTACCTAAAAAGGACATTCATCATGATAAAAAACATCATCTATGAAATATACATGTATGATGGTAAGTTTTACACTATGTGTGCATTGCAATCTAAGATGTCATACATTTATAATCTTCTATAGGAAGTAGCTTTCTCTTTATACATGTATGGTGGTACCTTTAAAGGGCATCCATCTTGATTGAGAACATCATCCATGAAATAGACAAGAAAAAATACATATGTAAAATATTTGAGCATCTTCATTGTATTAGCATTATCTTTAAGAAAAACATGCATTAGAAACATTACATGTTACAATTAGAGAATGTAACGAACATAAGTGTATAAATATACAATTTGAAATATATAATAATAATAATAATTAATGAAATGACACGTCCTATTTAAAAGACATGACCTATTGAAAGGACATGACTTACCAACCATTGTGTCTAGTCAATGCTATAAGTACACCCTCACGTGGTCATCGTATCATCATCTCATATTTTTCTTATTCAATATATACAATTTACATATATTTTTTCTTAATGGATTTTGACCCATTGTCATTTTTAATGGACATTCCATAATTGAATTATGTTTATAATTGAGAAGTGAGATAAGTTCATTTAAGAGAAATAGTCCACAACATGAAAAGTTGGTAACAAGGTAGCATAGCAATGAAATAAATTTAATAACAAGGTAACAAAGAAATGAAATACTATTTAACGATAATACTATATTTAACGATAATATTATATTTGACGTCATTTTTGGATGTGAAATCAAAATTACAAATATCATTTTCACATCGGAACATGTGTTAAATGAACATCAACATCAAACATTGGGTATTTAATGTCAAACATTTTCCATTTTGAAATACATTTGTCCTACATTCACTCAACTATAGCATCCAATTTTTTTTGCAGATTAGTAGCCTTATATGTCAGTTAATCAATGTTTGTGCAATGTATGTTCAATGTTAAAATATCAAATTGATGTGACTCTCCACCATTTTTTTAAATATGGTATGAAGGACGTCAATTAATCAACTTCATAATAACATGAAATTCATGCCTTGTTGGTTCTAGAAGTTGGCATGTGATAGTCACAACATCAACTACATGGAAACAAGTAATATGTTACATGATAGGTGCCACATCAACATGTTTGCATAATTCACTTCAAAACGCCCCTCAACAAGTCATGTTATCAATTTACCAGTGACATTGTAAATGCGATAAGCCATATACATTAATTGTGAGCCATAATATACCATTGTAGAGATGATTGAAGCTCACAAGGCAGGGAGATAAAGAAATAAGTTGACTAAGAAATCCCCCATCCAGAATATTGAATGTGAATTTGATCAATTCTATGAAAGTAGCCAAGTAATGCATCATTTCCCACCCGGGGGCTTGCAAAGATGATGGTTATCACGAGAATCAGTGTCGCTCTTCCACAGGGTTTATTGAGGTCATTTATGATGATGTTGGCGGGGTAGAGCATGATGAGGGAGACACCAAGGTTGTGGCCGGTTTTGGTGATGTTGATATCCTCCTCATCCTTTTATGTATCCAAGACCTGGTTCAGCTCTTACAAGACATTTTGTGTGTGTATATGACTGTCCAAAAACCAGCGGCAAGAGGGAAGAGATAAAGGGAACACCATGAATAACAATAGAAAATTCACGACATACAAAAGATAGGTCTGGGCCCCGAACTATGTGATCCCTCTAAGGGATGATACATGGCTGTTGTGACCTCCTTTTGCTAGCCTTGGGATGAGTTCATGCCCTCCTCTAGCTACCCATATAGAGTTGTTACCTCTTGATAGTTGCTAGATTTGAAACGTGGCCTTCTTAGCCTGTTTGAATTTGATTTTTACCTTATTGAACTAGTTCATGCCACGCTCCATCCCTCGAGGGCATACACAACCACTCTCTAGTCTAGTGAGGTCAGAACATTCATAAGTTGTGCTTCACTCCTTTCCACATTTCTTGACCTTGGCTTGAACTGATAAAGGTTGCATGTAGTTTGTTTCAGGGTTGATTCCTATTCGAATAAGACAAACCTAGACTATGACTTCCATGTAATTACTTTATGTACTTTGAAATTAATTTTTAGGATTTTTCATACTTAATAATAACAATTTGGTTATTATTTTTTAAAATTAATTGAAGTCGATAAACCATTTGAACAACCATATTCATACTATCCTTTCGTCTGCGTCAACCATTCACCCTTGTCTCGATGAATTTCCTTCCATTCCTTTACATTCCTTCCACTTTAAAACAATCAATGAAATTCAAAGTTTACCTTCAAATTCCATGGTTGACGTTATTTGCTTGATCAACTCTATCTCCCCTACATCTATGATTCAGAAAAAAGTAGGAGAACTATTTACCTTAGAGACACATCATGTTTTAGCATCGATGTCACGCATTGGGGTCATCATTTCCACAATAAGGGTTCTCATCTTGCTTCATTATACTCCTTTGATCCACCACCTGTCCTTGCAATCAAGGGTGGTCATATTACGTATTACAATGGTAAAACAGTTGGAATTGTTCCCAGTAGTACCTTGCATATCAATCCAAATATTGAGGCAACCCATATCCTTCAAAAATGGTTCACTGATCATGGATTTCACACTGCATCACCATCCTTGAGTCGCAAGTACATAGGCTCTATGTCTCGAACACACCCAACTAAAACAATCTTCGACTTGCAAAGCATGCATCCCTCTGATAAGGCCCTTTGGTTCTCTGTGCGTGCTTCCATCATTGACATTAACATGGACAACTTCCACTTCCTTGCATGCCCTCTCTTTGTTGATGACATTCAATGCATGAAACAAATTGCACATAGAGCTTAAAACACTTGGCATTGTAGAAAATGTGATGGTGAATTCACAGAATGTGACTACAGATACATTTTAAAGCTTTCCTTGCAAGACCACACCGGTCAGATTAACAGGGCCACAACTTTTGATGATGGAACCAACCAACTACTTGGTGTCTCTGCAAAATATTTTTTCCTCCTCGCCACTGAACCCTCAACCATAAAGAATATCTCTCTACCATTAACTTCACAACAATACCTTTTCACCTTGTCCATGAAGACAGAGACTTTCAACTCCACTACAAGATTGAAGACAACCATTCTCAATTCTGAAGATATTCTCGATGCCGCTGCATCAACCAAGTTCCTGGAAGAAATACATGCACTCACTAATCAAAGCCATCCTATTTCATGTCATCCATAACCTCCCCTTTGTACACTCCACCCTCTATTTATTCCAACCACACCTTTAAGTCACCCTCCCACATGTAACTCTTACCTCACTCATTTATTCTACCTCCATATATTCAAGACATCATACCCCATAGTAGACCATCCTATGTCTCCAAATGCATTCCACCTCATCTCCACCCAATTATGTTTCTTCCACTTCATAACGATCGCTATATTCCCCCCCTTCCCCCCCCCCCCCCCCCCTTTCCTTCCTTCATTGCTTGTATATAGAATTTCACTGTAATTTCCTGTGATTTTACAAATATCTACAATGTATTTAGCTACTATTAATTTTGTGCTCACATAACTATATGTGTTATCCTATACATTATGTGGTTTTTTTTAAGCACGGCTTACATTGGTTCACATACACTATATTTATCTATATGTGCCCATCCAACATTTCACGTTTTTTTACATGTATACAATGTTTAATACGTCATCTATGCGGTTTTTTTTATTCTACTATGTTGCTCCTTGCTTACTTTTCACATACATATATGCTCCACATACATCCACAAATGCTTTATACCTTGTTTCTTGCAACACTTTCATAATGCCTTTATTTCTATATGCACACATACATTTTTATTTGTAGTTTGCATTTCTTGCTTTTAATATACATGCCTCAAATTTTTCTTACAAGCACTCATTTATAACAATTGACAATATCATCAATGTCTCCTCCAGGTTCAAGGAAAACTCCTTCTCTTCAACAACCTATGTCATCCGATAGTACATGTGAACAAAGAAATGCACGTAGAAGTCTTCTTTATAGCCAAACAAAGGGCCGCAAAAATGTTCAGAGACGTCTTCTTTATCAATCCAAACATGCAAACATCAATGCTTCAATCAACTCTACCCCAATGCACACATCCGCTACACCTCCCCCACCCCCTCCAACCACCCCCTTACTAGATGGTCACTTTTGCTTTCTTAACCGACTTGCTCACCTCCACCAACTGCATGTTTGCTCGATATGCAAGGAATCATATCCAAACATGACAAAAAAGTTTTTAGATGGCATCTATACATGCTCTCAATGTACTAAAGTGCGACATGGGCATCTCTTCTCCATAGAAAACAAAATGTATCTTGGAAACCAACCATGTGAACTTGCATGCCTAACTCAAATAGAAGAAATGCTAATTTCCTGTGCCAATCCAATACTTCAAGTTACACATGCATGTGGTGGCCAATATAAATACTCCAGCCATACTATTAGTTTCCCACAAGGAATCTCCACAATAGCCACCTCTCTTCCACGTCTCTTTCCAAACTTGGACATCCTTGTTGTTTGCAAATTCACTAATATTACTAATCTTGTTATCAGTGTTACACAATTTTGTTTATCAACTATTTTGGTTTTCTGTGTGAAATCTAAGCAGTTTTATTATTTCGTTTATGGGTTATATGATGCATTACTTGGAGAGCAGCGTGATCCAAATGATTCCATTTCAAAGAGATTTAGGTTTCCACTGACAATTTTAGTAGCAAGAATATTCTAGTTTCAGGAGGTTTTGGGAATTTTTACAAGGGATGCCTGCAATATGGCACTCTTCTAGCTGTAAAGAGATTGAAAGATGTTAATGCCATAGGGGGAGGAGTCCAATTTCAGACAATAGTGGAGATGATCCGCTTTCTCGTGCATAGGCGTTTATTGATATTATGTGGATTTTGCATGACATCCACATAAATACTATTGGTTTATCCATACATGTTGAATGGAAGTGTTGCATCTCCTCTGAGGGGTAATTACTTCTTTTGCCCTTGGTGCATGTTTATGCAAATATTAGGGTAGAGAAAGTAAAATACTTGTCTACTATCTAAACTATATAGCTTGTGCATATAAGTTTGTCTGAATTGGTATCTATTATAGACAGGACATTATTGGGTCTTAAGTAAACTTGTAGATACCATTCATGTAAATCCTACATTGGATTGGGTGTTTCCTACTTTCCAAACTATATAACTTTTGCATACAATTTTGTTTTATTTTGATCTGTATTACATGAAGGACATAATTGAGTCTCAAGTAAAACAAACTAATTGAATATTATAAAATTGCAGATACCATTCATGGAAATCCTACATTAGATTGGGATACAAGGAACACGGGGGCTTCACTTGTTGGCCAATATCCTATCACGTTAGTTCATATTGTGGGTTTTAAAATTATCAAAAATAAAACCAATATATTGCAGGTATTGGGGGGATGAGGGGTTTAAGGTGGGGGTGGGTAGGGTGGTTTATAAGGATTGAGGTATAAAAAGGGGTGGGGAGGAGGTTTTAAGTATTGGGAGGGGGTTTCAACAAAAAGAGTTTGGGTCAATATCTTTTGAAATTAAGGGTATTCTTTAATATCCCACGATCGCACGGGCTATGTGAGAGGTTCACTAAGTGAAGTCCCCATGACAAGGAAGAGGAAAAGAACTCTGTGGAGACCATATTAGCTAGCACTTTTGGATATCTAGCACCCGAATATGCAGGTAATTAAGAAAATTTTCCTTTTACCCCAGAATATTTATCTCTGAAATTATGTACATTCTTAGTTGAGTATTTAGAGGGACTATAATGAAACATCTATGAGGATGACACATGGATTACATTAAGGACATTCTTACAGTGTATTTAGAACATCAAATAGAAATGAATTCCTTTCAGGCTAGTGTATATGGGATATCTTCTTAATTGAGATCGTTTTTTAGTTTTCACAGAAGGTGTTGATGTATTTGTAACTTCGAAATGTATTCACTTATATTGTACCCTGATGTTCCTATCGAGATAATCATTTGTATTTCATTGTACCCCGATGTTCCTATCAGGAGAGTCATTAATATAATAAAGTCATGCAAAGTCAATGAGCTTAACCCTCCATTGTAAGTTGGGGCAATAGTCCCCCTAATTGAGTTGAGGTTAACCCTCCTTGTTGATCAGGGGGGGGAAGTCCCCACAGTTGAGGGGAACTAGGGTTATTAGACTCTCCTAGAGATGTCGGCCTTGGTAAGTAATTGTCAAGTCAAAAACTAGTATAAATAGAGAGTGAGACTCTCTATTTGTCACACACACTGACTCAACTATAGCGCATGAGTGAGAGAAGAGAAGCTCGCACAAGTGAGAGAAAGAATAGTTGTCGGAGATCATGTTTTTGTCTTTGGGTTTTACTGCTTCCATTGGTGCTCATTCTATCTCTGAGGAAGTTGTGTGGTTTTCTCCTTTATGGTTTACCTGGGGAAAATATTTGTGTTTATTGCCTCTTGTGATTGATTGTTGTGCATGTTATTCTCTCAGATAAGATTTTAAGATCATATTGCTTAAATGATAAAAATATAACATGGTATCAGAGCTAACTTGAGAAGAAGACACTGTGCAACTGCAAAAGATAGGGATTCTTACTTTTTGGGTCTCTCTCCACAATCCATCAACAAAAGGAGGCTAGGCTGACTCTCCATTGAAGGGTTTGAGTTCTATAGTATTCCATGCATTGTTTAAAAAAAATGTTGTTAGATGTTGTTCAAGGTTGGAGGTTTTAGTAGAGTGGGACTGTTCAATACTCGAATCTATTTGAAAAGGCAATTTTCTATACATGACATTGCAAATAACATTATGGTTCAATTTTATGGACTGTGTTCTATTGTATTTTGTTAAACTAATAGCTATGTGTTTATCACGATTGCATTGTGTTTTGTAAAACTGATAACTATATGCTTATGATGGGCGCATTGCATTTACTTGCTACTCTCATTTGCTTACCTTGAAGTGTCAGCATATTTTCTATCACTCATGCATATCAATGAATTTATATCAATATTGTGAAACAATCTACCTTGTTCGATCCGAACTTCATGAGATTCATTTATATGATTTTCAAAAGTAGATTTGCTGAGATTTATGTGGAAGTTTTCCTATTTCATGTTATCTCATACAACTACTCATAATTGCTACAGCCCATCATAGTTGTTATAAAATTTGATAAATTATATCATACCATGCTTTGTTAATTAAGGCGAAGCAAAAAATATTGAGTCAATATATATGTTATAATGTTGAAGGTATGCACATTATAGAAAAAAAATTGGCAACCATCGTTACACATAGTTGTCAACTATCGTTTCACATAGTTGTTATAATGTTCAAGGTATTTATTAAAAAATCTGAGATGATTCTTGAAATGATTTTCTTCTCATTATAAATTGATCATTATGTCTATAATCATTTCAATAAGTCATGTACTGATCAAGACATGTTGAAATGTTTCAAATAATCTCAAAATGTTTCAGATCATGTTGCTATTACATCCTAGGTGAATGCCTAGCTCTATTTCATCCAATTTGAAATACTTTTCATCTCATTATAAATTGATCATTCATGTCTATAATTATCTCAAGAAGTCAGGTAACGATTTAAGAGGCTGTAAATTCTATTAGTTATTTTCTAGGATCTTTGAGCTATTAGAATACTTTTGGAATCCCCCTTTCACATCGGATATCTTCTAAGAGGAAAGTGTCTTTGTTGAGAGGAAAGTGGTTGTAATGGAGAACGCCATTTTAATGGATTAGAAGTTACTACAATTCATCCAAGATTGCAATTGCCCCAATATGTTTGTAGTGACCATGTTTGAATACATGCGTTCTTATCAAACATGTTTTTCCTTCTTTATAGTTTTAACAACAAATTGGCATCTTTACTTCATTAGAAAAATTTCTCCCGTGCCATCACATGTTCATTATATAATGTGTTGTTAATTGGAAAGCCCTATTTTCTATTGTGTAAAACTGTTAAGTTCACTAAACTTGTTATCTATTCTGAGTTGGACTATTCTCTAACTTTTGATCAATTAAAGTGTTCCATTTTCGTGGTATTAATTGCAATCGTGCACTACCTCATTTTAATGTTACATTTTTCTATCTTCTTTTACCCTCTAAAAACCACCTTATCGACGTATTATTGCACCTCCTTGGGGAAATTGCTAGTTTTATTTTCATTTACAAGTTTATATAAAGGGTTCTCCCTATGTATTTTGGATACTTTTAAGTTGTTAGTTTTTATAAGGGATCCTTAAAATATAAAACCAAGATCTTCACTATTTGTAAGTTGTTAGCTTTTATAAGGGATCCTTTAAATATAAAACCAAAATCTTCACTATTTGTATGTTCAAGAACAATACTATAGTATTTCGAGTTTCCTCTTCTAGGATATTTATGGAATTTCTCTTTGTATCAATTCATTATAACTTTGTATTATTAATGGCTCAGCTTTCCATGGTAATGGAAATCATAATACTCAATAGTTTTTTCTACAATAATCTAGAAATACTAAACATTTTTAGACTTGTAGAAATATAAATTGATTATCAGTGTTTGCTAGTCGTTTGTTATTAGCTCCTTGGAAATATAATTTCATGTATCCCTCTACTGAAAAGAGACCTTAAATCAGGATGACCATTAAGAGTTTTATCAACAATCTACTCTTTCTGTTGTGTTCAAAGGATGGATTTTGTCATCACCAAGTAGCTTACCATGGCTTCATAGCCATTTAGCCCATCCCCGTAGTGGATTCATCCCTAAATAATTGTTTTAGTTCATGAAACAGTTTCAACCGCCTAACATTATCCATTACATCAAATTTTGATAAAGCTAGTTTTCATACTTACAGTTCCTTTTACTTACGCTTCACGTTTTTGCAGTCGTGTTTTGAGGGGATGTTACAACTAGCTGAAGGTGGAATCTTTTTGGAAAATTGTAATTATGAATTAAACAACTTTTTTATAAAGTTGTCTTTCAAGCTTTGAAAAAAATAAACATTAAAATTCAACACTTTTGATACATTACAATGCTTTATAAATATTACATGGTGAAATTACTTTAAAAATGTAAGTATATTTGATTTTGTATATTCATATACATTCTAAAGACTAAAAAGTTTCTAAATAATACATGGTAGACTTACTTAAAAATTGTAAGTCTATTTGATTTGATTTTGAAGTCTACATAGAAGTAGAGTATTTAATTTCAAATTCCCTAATATTTTAAAGTGTTATTATATTTTGTAATGAGCATCTATGATCATTCTTACCTAAGTTTCACTTCAAAATGTAATTTTTATTTTAGAGGGGAAATGCACATGTTTTGACCATTAAATGAATTTATAGGTTATCCCTCTTTGTTGAAGTTATTGCAATTGTTACTTTGTTTATCATAACTGGTAGAAATGGAACAAGATGTACCAGAATTCTTTTTGAAGAATGTATCAATTTCTCCAATCCTTGGCTAACTCTCTTTTGAACTCATCTTCTTAACCCCACGAAACCAATATAATTGCAGAGATGTAACAATCTCCCTTCCCACGGTCAATTGAAAATATCCATCCCCTCCTCATAATGGCCAAATATCTTCCCTTCAGGATCCACTCTTAGATCTTTAAAGCCTTTAACTAATATTTTAATGGTGTTAAGTGTTGTTCCAGCACTTCTTTATTATTTCCTAAAAACATTCTACTTGTTACATAACGTTCATATATGGAATAACACATTCATAATATAGGTTACAAAATATTATAATAATAGTATTACACTTTCTAGAATATATCCATATGCATTTATTTAAAGTACTTGATATTTTCTTTAATAAGAATATATATATATATATATATATAT
>LPNX010272832.1:0-10638 GCA_001517045.1 Pseudotsuga menziesii
AAAACCCATTTTTGGGGAAAAATGTTTTTGACTTTTGGGGCAAGTTAACACCCAAAATGCATGCCCATTTGGCCATACACCCACGTTCTTCATCTCCTCATGCAATGGAAGCTTGGGAGCTATTTTACCTTCACGATTTTGCCTGATGTGTGTTCTCATTCACGATTTTGGGATCCTAGGCTTTTTCCTCATAATCATTCATCCACGTTGGGGCTCTCTCAAGCAGTTAGGATTTTTCTATGTGTGGCATTCACATTTTTGGGTTTGTTGTGTGTGTTTTCCCTCACGTGGGTAGTCATTTCTTCATTTTCCTCAAGCTGGAAATTCGTTTGTGTGATGAATTGTGGTTGGGTTTCTTCCCCAACAATTTTTGTTGCATTTCTCCACTATTTTTTCAAGCTAAAAATCATTCTTGTGCTGCCCAACGATTTGGGAGGAGAGACCACATTCTCTTGGGTGTTGTTGAGTTTGTTTTTGGCCCTAAAGGGATACAAATTGTTGTTAGGGGGTTGTTTTCAACCACCTTGGAAATTCATTTTGTTGGAAAAATTGTTTTCCTCAACCCATAAATTGTGTATATTGTTGTGTATGCATTTGTGCTTTGGTCTGTATTAAATTGGGAGTGAAAATGGGGCCTTACTAGCTTGATAAACCTAGTGTGTGAAGGAACCTCACAAATAGGTCTAGGGAGCTGGTTTTCTTTTTTGCACACCTTGAATAGCATTGGAAGGGAAGGCATAGCCTAAAGGACTGTGTAGCAAAGAAGGGGATGCTTCCTTTTGTTGGGTGGGTAGATGTTTAGAATCCAGGCTAGATTTGGTACATGTTTCCATAGCTCTGTTGAGTAGCTCACCAGCTTAGCAGTCATCCTATCCATCCCATTTGTAGCCTAATAAACCCAAATGTGTTTGCTTGGATGAATTTTGGTGGTATCCTTGGCTATGTGTGAGCCTTCTAATGTTCCTTATTCCTTGTGAAAATCATGCCCAGCTCGGGGGTGGAAGTGTTGCTGAGAGATTGATGAGCACAGTGGCCTATGGTTGGGTGGAATGTTGCAGTGACATAGCTGGTTGCGGGACAATATTCTTCATAATATAAGTATTCTTGTGTTTAAATCTCTACATTTACATATGATAATGAATTACAATGAACATGTGAATTAAAGGAATGGATTTGCTTCCGGTGTATTTGAAATGTTTATGCATCTATGCATGTATTAGTTCAATGCATTCTCATTTTATCATCTGTATGTTCATGGGATTTAAATATCCTGGATTAGATAGCAGCATCATAGTCGCGTCATCTCCATCCAATAGAGGGGCGGGGACATGAGAGTGTGGTATCAGAGCTCACGTTGTACCATGGGCCTCAGTGGGCCGTGAAGAAGCAGTGACAGGGGCAAGGCTGTCCTCTGTCCAACAGAGGAAAAATGTGAGACATAGGAAAAATTTCCAAAATTTTCGAAGTGTTTGAAATTTTGCACATCGACCCAATTGGCCGAGTTTCCATCGGCTAGAAATGCTGAGTTGAGTCAATGGCGTCAGCTTGGAAAGATGAGTTTAGATGATGATAAGAAAGAGAAAATAAACTTTTCAAAAAATTTATAAGTGGTGAAAATCGGGTAAACTCGGATAAGTTTTTCGATGCATCTCGGATGACTTTCTGATGCATCTCTGATGATATTTCCAATGGATATCGGATGAGCTTTCTGATGCATATCGAATGAGTTTTTGATGCATCTTAGACAAGTTTTCCAATGCATCTTGTATGAGCTTTCTGTTACATCTTGGATTACTTTCCGAAGCATCTCGGATAAAGTTTTTTATGCATCTCAGATGACTTTCCGATGCATCTCGGATAAGTTTTCCGATGCATCTTGGATGAATTTTCGATGCATCTCGGATAAGTTTTTCGATGCATCTCGGATGAATTTCTGATGCATCTTGGATAAGTTTTACAATGCATCTCAAATGAGTTTTTGATGCATCTCACATAAGTTTTCTGATGCCGAGAAAAGAAAGAAATTTTTCTCGAAATTTTTCCAAGTGTCAAAAATCCCATATCTGCAAGAAAAGACGAAGTGTTCTGATACATGTCGGGTGAACTTGGTAAGTTTTTCCGATACGTCGAAAAAGTTTGACAAGTTTTTCCGATAGAAAATAAATTATGAGATTTGCTGACATGTCAAAAGGGAAAAGGTGAGTCGAGCTGACATGTCAGAAAACTTTGATGAGTTTGTCGATCGGGTGGAAAATCTAAGTTGCTCCGAAACAGAGAATTTTTGTAGGTTTTCACTAGGATTTACAGGAACCAGAAAGATGAAGAATGGCATTGATCTTATGTGCTATATTGTGCAAAAATAAAATATTTACACACAAAAAATTGAGGGCACTACCCTTGACCCGCCCTGCAGAAGCCACAAGGTGGCAAGCCCCCTTGACACCTGTCATCCCCCTGAGACAGGCGTTCTTTGTGAAAAGAAAAAATTATATGATTTGACAAAGTTGTCAATATATGATGTTTCCAATGTAGGTAAGTAATGTATGATTCATATGAATTTTATGCTACTAACAATTGTGTTATTAACACATTTTGCAGAATCATAGTCACCTTCAAAGACAGTATTACAGATAGTGTATTTCGGTAAAGTGAGTTGTGGTTAATCCATGAGAACCTTTAGCATGAATGATGCATAGGATCCCTATGAGCATGAGGAAGATGCTATGGGGGAAAATGTTTGATATGGAAATGCTGAGATAGAGCCTAATGGGAGGAGATTGAAAGTGACTTCCCCAGATTTTGTAGCCACCATGAGAATCCTAAGGGTGGAGATGCAAAGTTACAGGGAAGATAATGAAAAATTAGTTAAGGCTCAAGAGGAGTAGAATCAACTGAATTCAGCCATGCTGCAAAGTTTAATGGACATCCAAAGGTGGATGAACTCTGGGGAAAGGACAGTAAGGCCAGAAGGTAGTAAGAGCAATACTAGAAGGAGAAAGAGATCTCCTAGTGAGTCATTTGACTCTAAAGGATTCACTAGGGATTCAAGCTCTTCGTATCACAGGATTGATAGGAAGGGGAGTTACCAGAACCATTCACGTGATGAATTTAAGAAGGCAAGGCCTCCTACCTTCAATGGTGAGGTAAAGAATGGATAAGAAGTTGAAGCTTGGATTCTTGGGATGAGAAAATATTTCCAAGTACAAGACTACTATGGAAATATGAAGGCTAGGGTAGCCATATTTAATTTGACTGGAAGAGCATCCATATGATGGTAACACTTCAGGAAAGTAAAGAAGATCAATGAAAGAAATATCATGTGGAAGCAGTTCCAAAATTATTTCAAGAATAAGTACCTCTCTAACAGGTACTATGATGATAAGATCAAAGAGTTCCATGAGCTGAGACTGGGACAACAAACTATGGAAGAGTATGCAAACAAGTTCCTGAAACTTTTGAGGTATGTTAGGTACATTGAAGATGAAAAAGTGAAGATCCATCATTTCTTGAGTGAATTTCCTCAGTCTTACAAGGACATAATTGAGTTTTACTATCCTAGAACCCTTGAAGAAGTAATAAATAAAGCTAAGTATTTCTATGAGCAAAGCAAAGAAAAACCTGATTACCATAAAACATGGAAAGAAAAAAAGAATGAGAAGTATGACCAAAGGAAGAAAGGTTTTAGACCTTCTAACTTCAAGAATCAGCAGAAGCAACCATCCCAAGTAGAGAAGCAACCAACTAGAGCTATGGGAGAGAAGCCAAATGATCCACAACAGAACAGAGAACCTCTCCAATGTTGGAAATGTGGAGGAACCCACATGCACAGGAATTGTCCACTTGAGAATGAGAATGCAAGGCCATATTACAACATTCAAGAAGTAGAAATAGTGGGTCAAGTAGCAAGAGTCGTCCCTAGGATCTATGCAGCACTGGATGACCACCAGGTAGATCACCAGTCAAATGTGGTTGAAGTTTCAGGTAATATTCTTGAGAAATTTGTTTCTATTTTGACTGACCCTGGTCCTACTCATAGTTACATTACTCCTAGAGTAGTGGAGATTTCTACTTTTAAGAAAGAAAGCATATCAAATCTTGGTTAGTTCAACTACCCACTGGAACAAAGAGAAAGGTTAGTGAAGTGGTAGAGAAATGTCCATTGGTCATGAATGGATTGGTCACTTGTGTTGATCTGAATTTTATACCACTTGGTTCCTATGATGTTCTCGTTGGAATGGATTGGTTATAATCTTACAGGGTAAATCTTGATTGTTATAATAAGCCTTTTGAGTGCTTGGATGAAGAAGGAAACTCAAGGATTGTGAAAGGCATTCCAAAGGTGATTTCTGTGAGGTAGATTTCAGTAATGCAGTTGAAGAAGTTCTGTAGGAAAGGTTGCCAATTGTATGCAGCTCATATTTCAGAGGCAATAGAGAATGAAACTCCTAGGTTGGAGGAATTTCATGTGTTGTAGGAATTCAGGGATGTGTTTCTTGATGAGATTCTAGGGCTTCCTTCAAAAATGGACATTGATTTCCCAATCAAACTTGTTCCAGGAGAAGCACCAGTGTCTAAGACACCCCATAGAATGAGTACACCGAAAATGCTAGAACTGAAGATGCAACTGCAAGAGTTGCTAGAAAATAAGTATACCAGGTCAAGTGTGTTTCCTTGGGGAGCATTAGTTCTATTTGTAAATAAGAAATACGGTACACTTAGGTTGTGTATTGATTACATACAGCCGAACAAAGTCAATGTGAAGAATAAATATCCTTTTCCTAGGATTTATGACCTCTTTGATCAAATGACAGGAGCAAAGGTATTTTCCAAGATTGACTTGAGGTCTGGTTACCATCATTTAAGGATCAAGGATGAAGTCATTCATAAGACATCCTTTAGAACAAGGTGTGGACATTATGAGTTTGTAGTGGTACCATTTGGTCTCACAAATGCACTAGATACATTTATGTGCCTTATGAATAGTATTTAGTAGGTATTTAGACAAGTTTGTTCTTGTTTTCCTTGATGACATCCTTATTTATTCTAAGAATGAGGAAGAGCATGAAGAGTATCTGATATTGACATTGTAGTTGCTCAGGGAGCATCAACTGTATGCAAAGTTGAGAAAGTGTGAATTTTATAGAGATGGGATTCATTATTTGGATCACATTATCTTAGATGAGGGTATATCTATAGACTCTGAGAAGATTGAGGCCATTATGAATTGGCCTACTCCAAGAAATGTAATAGATGTAAGATCTTTTATGAGACTTGTAGGATACTACAGGAGATTCATCAAGGGATTCTCCAAGGTTGCACATCCAATCACTTATTTGCAAAAGAAGGGAATACAGTTTGAATGGACACTGAGGTGTGAATAAAACTTCCAACATTTGAAGAATCTTCTCACAAGTGCACCAGTCTTGAATATTGCAGAGCCAGAAAAAGATTTTGTGGCGTGTACTGATGCATGCTGACAAGGGATTAGAGGATTCCTTATGCAAGACAACCACGTGATATGTTATGAATCAAGAAAGTTGAAGAAACATCAGACGAACTATGCCACTCATGATAGAGAACTTGCAACCCTAGTACATGCTCTCAAGATGTGGAGGCATTACTTGATGGGTAGAAGATTTGAGCTAAGGACAAAGCATTGTGGCCTGAAGTATTTGTTTGATCAGCCTACTCTAAATGCTAGGCAAGATAGATGGTTGGAGTTTTAATGTGAGTTTGATTTTGAAGTCAAGCACATAAAGGGAAAAGAGAATAAGGTAGTTGATGCACTCAGGAGGAAGGTGAAGGAAATGCATGTGGCATCTTCAGTATTTTCCAATCAGATTTGCAACAACAGATTGTTGATCATACTGTTGGAGATGAGTTGTATGAGCAGGTAAAAGACAAATTGTAGAAGCAAAGTCTTGAGAAGAGGTATGAGGGATATAAATTGAAAGAAGATGGACTTCTTACTTATAACAATAGGATCTATATTCCAAATGTATCAGATATGAGGGGAATTGTTATGGATGAGATCCATCAAGATCCATATTCTGGTCACCCATGATATCATAAGACAATTGCTATAGCCAAAAAGCATTAATTTTGGCTAAGAATGAAAAAGGACATGGATGAATATATTTCAAGGTGCATGAAATGCATATGAAATGTCAGTAGGTGAAGGTTGAGCATCAACACCCAGAAGGTTTGTTACATCCTTTTCCATTTCCAGAATGGAAATGGGAAGTTATTTCCATGGATTTTATTATAGTATTTCCAATGACTTGGAGATAACATGATTCCATAATGGTTGTGGTGGACAAGTTGACAAAGGCATCACATTTTATACTGGTTAAGTCTACGCATAAGACTGATGACATTGCAAAAATATTCATGAAGGAGATTTTCAAATTGCATGGATTGCCTAAGGCAATAGTCTCTAACAAATATGTCAAGTTCACTTCCAATTTTTGGAAGGGGTTGTTTGCATATTTGGGTACAAAGTTGAACTTCAACACTGCCTACCATCCTCATACTGATGGGTGTTGGAGACACTTACCACCATACACACCCAAATGGGTCAATTTGGCCTAGTTAAACTACTATCCTAAGTTTTATTAACTTAATTGACATCAAATCAGCACTATATGACATCAACATGAGCACACCCATGCCTACCTTTAGTCAAGGAGGCTAACTAAGCCTTATCCTTCATTCAAGGAGGCTAACTAGAGCAATTTGGGGGTGATCTCAGTGTCATAAATGAACTCAATTGATAACGGATGGTTACAATCAGTTAAAGAGAGCAGTGAAGGAACCTCCTTTCATTAAATTGATTATTTAATGATTATTTAATGATTATTTAATGAACTAGAGTCAACAGGGGCACCTCCAACCACTTCTGATGGTTAGTTACACTTCTGTTAACCTCATCAGGGTTCATTGGAGTCATTGATGCACTATCACTTGTTGGTTGGATTGCAGTGACATGTGTCTGAGTTGGTTTCAGTTAGACTCAGTCATTTATTTCACTTCAACTTTAGTTAGGGCTCAGCTGAGTCAATTAGGGATTTGATCAGTGGTTAACTTGAGTGTTTATTGTGGCTTACATTCAGTTAAGCTACACTCACTCATTCAATTTGAATGACCTCCTTGGGAATTTGAATTGTATTGGAATTCATGCATTTGGCATGATTATTTTATTCTATCATCATTCTTTCATTTGATTATATAGAGCTGCTATTTCCATTGCAGCACCATTTTTCCAATTTTATGCATATTTGTCTGAATTCTTTGTGAGACTGTGTTTTTAGTTCCTAGACCACTATGACAAATTAATATGATATCAAAGCCCACGGTAGGATGAATCTCATATCTCTCAAAAACAATTTTTTTGATAGATCTTGCATGAAAATTTGAGCAAAGCTCAAAAATTCCAGCACCGCACCAGAAGGCAAGGCTTACCACTTAATACCCCAAGTAAGGAAATTGTTGATCAAGCTTGCTTGATTGACTATGTTGGGTGTGATGAAAGCCTAAAATGTGTAGTTTTTCTAACCTTACAGTGCCCCTTTTGTTGTGATTTTCAGGTTTTTAACAGGTGAAAGCATTCGCTCCAGCAAGTTCAAATGGCTTCTTCCGTAGAACTCTTGACTCCGTTCAATTTCCACTTATGGAAAGGATACATGGAGATCTAGCTATGTGCCAGAGGACTATATAGAGTCACTTTGGACACTGAAGAAGAGCATACTTCTGTGATAGACAAAGCTAGATTCTTGAACAAGAAAGATGAAGCATTCGGATTCTTGTGCCTCTCTGTTTCCTGGGATCTTCTTTTCCATCTTTCAGGACTGAAGACTCCAAAGGAAATCTGGGACAAATTGGAAACCCTGTATGGAAAGAAGGATGAATTGAGAGTATACCAGCTTGAGAATGAGTTGATTTCCCTCCAGCCTTCCAATTTCAATACCTTGAATGACTTTTTCACAAAGTTCAAGCACATTGTCTTACTGTTGAAGCAATGCAAATTGGAGAAGGAGGATGATCAGCTCATCCTTTCCATACTCTCCAAACTTGGAGCTGATTATTCAATTTTTGTCTCTACATTCTGTGTGGGGAAGCTCACAACCCCTGGATGGAAGATGACTTCACTTAATGCCTTCATTGAGTCCCTAACAAGTGAACATGATAAGCTTGTCCAAATGGGGATCATCAAATCCTCCCGTGATCAAGCCCTCCATGTCTCAGGGCCTAAAGATATGAAGGGTAAAGGAAAGCAGTAGAAGAACTCAAAACTAAATTTGAAGCTCCTAAGCCTAAAGTTGAAAACCAACAGCATGAAGAGTCTTCTGGCTCAAATAAGAACAAAGGAAAAGGGCATCATGGAAAGAAAAAAGTCAAGTGTTCGTACTACGGGAAGGGATTCCACCCTAAACATGCCTGCATGAAGAAGAAACTTGATGAAGCTACCTCTATCCTTGAGAGAAATCACATCAATATTTTGGAAAGCTTTTGGAGGAGAGATCAGAAAGATCGGGAACCACAGCATGAAAGAGGTCATGCCCTCATGGAAAGCACTCTTGATATATTCTAGAGCCTTGAACCACATGATGGCTGAAAGAGACTCCTTCTCATCTTTGGGGACCGGTAAATCAATTCCCATCCACATGGGATATGACTCCACCATCATTTTCGAAGGACACGGTACTGTTGATCTTGAGAATGGCTATTTTTCAAATGTTTTGTATGTACCATCTCTGGCATCAAACCTCCTTAGTTTTTATCAAATGACACATACAAGAGTGCCCAAGAGAGTATCCTTCAGCCTAAATGATGTAGAGATCATGGAACTTGCATCCAGGAAACTTGTTGCAAAAGCCTATGAGTTTTCCCATTTTGTGGCGGATGCAAAGACCACCGCACTGCTGACTCATGGAAATGAAGTTAGTAGACTGTGGCATGAGAGGTTTGGCCATCTCAACTTCAAATACTTGCATCAATTATAGAAAAATTCTAAGGTTGAAGGCCTCCCAGTCATAAAGGCAACCACTGGAATTTGCAAGGGCTGTGTTGTTGGAAATCACCCTGAGCATAAGTTTGATCGGGGGAAGGCAAGCTGAGCATCATGCATCTTGGGACTGATACATTCTGATATCAGCGGTCCCATGCCTATCATGTCCATGAATGGATCAAGGTACATTCTGACTTTTATTGATTATTTTTCCAAGTACACAAGGGTCTTCTTTATCAAAAAGAAGCTTGAAGTCTGTGAAAAATTCATTGATTTAAAGGCCATGATTGAGAATGCATCTGGCCAAAAGATCAAGATATTTATATATGATAATGGTATGGATTATGTCAGTAATGAGTTGCTGCACATATTCTTCCAAATTGGTATTCATGTCTAGCATTAAATTCCCTACACTCCCCAGCAGAACGGTGTAGCGGAGAGGAAGAATCGGTCTCTCAAGGAGATGACCACCTGTATGTTGGAATCAAAGAAGTTGGATGCAAATTTGTGGGCTGAATCCATGCATGTTGTAGGATACATTTAGAACAAAGTGTCACACTCATGCATGAAATGGAATACCCCTTTCGAAGCATAGTTCAGACACAAGTCGGATGTGTTGAATCTGCAGGTGTTTGGGTCCACTGCATGGGCCCGAATTCCAAATGACAAAAGGAGGGATTTGCAACCGAAAAGCATAAAATGTCTATTTATTGGGTATCCTAATGAATCAAAAAATTTCGAGCTGCTGGATATAAAAACAAAACATATCATCATCGAAAGGAGTGTTAAGTTCGATGAGCCTCTTCAGGAGGTGGAACTAGTGAAGGAGAAAACTGCTGAATTTCCTTCCTATTCTACTGAATATTTGGATGATGAAATTGGGGGTGATGACCCTGATTTGGATCCTCTAATTTCTGATATCAATTTACAGCAAACATCAGATGCTGAATCAAAACCTGATGTACAAAATCATCTCCCAACTTGGGCCCGACAGACACTCTCCTCCGTAAGAGATAACATTGGAAATCCAGATGATCCAAGGAGAACTCGGTCTGATTTCCAAAGAGCGGGTATTGTGCTCTCTTTTCCTGATTATTTGATGTTTGAACATTGTTATTTGATGATAATTTCAGATCCAAATTCCTACTATGATGCTTTGAAGGATCCGAGATGGTAAGTTTCCATGGATGAAGAGATGAATTCTCTTCAGAAAAACACTACTTGGGAGCTAGTTTCTCTTCCTCCGGGAAGGAAATTGGTTCAATGCAAGTGGGTGTTTCAGAATAGGGTTGCTGTAGATGGAAGCACCTGAAAATATAAGGTAATTCTGGTGGTAAAAGGTTTTTCCCAGGTCCAAGGTATGGACTACCATGAGACTTTTGCATCGGTTGCAAAAATGGACTCCATCTGCCTAGTTTTGGCAATTTCAGCATCTAAGCGCTGGGAAGTGCCTCATATGGATGTTAATTCAGCCTTTCTACATGGATATATTCATGAGGAGATATACATGAAGCAGCCCAAGGGATACATTTCTGATCCATCTTTGGTTTGCAAGCTAAAGAAATCACTATACGGGTTAAAACAGGCCCCAAGAGAGTGGTATTCCAAGATGGATGCCTTCCTTCTCTCGC
>LPNX010272832.1:11454-30222 GCA_001517045.1 Pseudotsuga menziesii
GAGTTTCAATATTGTACAGGGTGACCTATGGCCTTTGTTGTCAGGGCCCTAGCATTCTTATGCACTTTATGTTTTCTACTCCTACTGAGTATAGCTTAAGGGGGGGTGTTGGAGACATTTTCCACCATACACACTCATTTTGGTCAATTTGGCCTAGTTAAACCATTATCCTAAGTTTTATTGACATAATTGAGATCAGAGGAGCATTGTATGACATCAGCATGAGCAAACCCATGCCTACCTTCAGTCAAGGAGGTTAACTAAGTCTTCTCCTTCATTCGGGGAGGCTAACTAGAGAACTCTGGGGTTGATCTAAGTGTCATAAATGCACTCAATTGATAACTAATGGTTACAATCAGTTAAACAGAGTAATGAAGGTGCCTCCTTTCATTAAATTGATTATTTAATTATTATTTCATGAACTAGAGTCAACAGGGGCGCCTCTAACCACTTCTGATGGTCAGTTACACTTTAGCTAACCTCATCGGGGTTCATTGGAGTCATTGATGCGCTATCACTTATTGGTTGGATTACAGTGACATGTGTCTGAGCTTCTTTCAGTTAGACTCAGTCATTTATTGCACTCCGACTTCAGTTAGGGCTCAGTTGAGTCAATTAGGGTTTTGATCGATGGTTAACTTGAGTGTTTACTATGGCTTACATTCAGTTAAGCTAGACTCACTCATTCAATTCGAATGACCACCTTGGGAATTTGAATTGTCTTAGCATTCATGCATCTGGTATCATTATTGTATTGTATCATCATTCTTTCATTTGATGATACAGAGCTATTACTTCCATTGCAGCACCATTTCGCCAATTTTATGCATATTTGTCTGAATTCTTTGTGAGAGTGTGTTTTCAGTTCCTAGACCACTGTGACAAATTAATAATGGGCAGACAAAGAGAGTTAATCAAGTGCTTGAATACATGCTTCGTATGTACATGATGGATAAACCAACCAAGTGGGAATATTATCTACACTTATAACAATGGACAACAAGCATCCTTGGGGATGAGTCCATATGAAGCTTTGTATGGCT
Source organism: Pseudotsuga menziesii (assembly GCA_001517045.1). NCBI lineage: Eukaryota > Viridiplantae > Streptophyta > Pinopsida > Pinales > Pinaceae > Pseudotsuga > Pseudotsuga menziesii. The sequence goes on from LPNX010272832.1 coordinate 12,498, forward strand.
GGAGGTGTAGGACACTAGTTACTTGGGATAATCCAGTGAACAGAGTTGTTCTTGGTCCATAATTGCTCAAGGAGATGAAGCAGGAGGTTGTAAAAATTAGGAAGAATCTAAAAGCATCTCGAGATAGATAGAAAATCTATACAGATAAGCATAGGGTGAACAGATAGTTCAGTGTTGGGGATCATGTTTACCTCAGAGTGAGGGAAAAGAAGAGTTCCTTGAAGCTTGGAAGTTGTGTCAAGTTGTCACCTAGATATTGTGGGCCATTCGAAGTGCTTGAAAGAATAGGGCCAGTTGCATATAGACTTTCATTTCCTACTAGCACTAGGGATCATAATGTTTTTCATATTTTTTTGCTTAAGAAATATGTACATTATCCTAACCATGTGACAAATTGGGATGTGATTCAGGTGGAACCCGAGGGAGAGTTCCAAATCGATCCAATGCACATCCTCGATAGGAAGGTCACAATGCTCCAGAAACAAGCCATAGGGAAGGTAAAGGTGCAATGGGAGCACTACGGTCCTAAAGAGGCTACATGGGAGTTGGAGGATGCCATGCAATTGACACATCCATTTTTGTTCAATTCTAGGGAGCAGTGAAGGTGCCTCCTTTCATTAAACAGAGCAGTGTAGCATTTTTGTTCAATTTTATAAAGCACTAAGGACAGTTCTCTTGAAGGGAGAGTGGAATGTAACACCCTGGTTTTGACGTCGTTTGAATTAAAAATGTATATGATGTATATATTGTAATTAATCATGGTCTGGAGATAAAGGAAAAATCCCCACCATTGATTTAGCATTTTTATGTTTCAGTGATTAAAATCATTGTTGATGGTATTTTGTGTGAGCCCACACATTATAATTTTAGCATCATGTAAATATGCAATTTAATTAAAAAAAACCACAACCAACTATGTCAATGCAACAAATAATGAGATGGGGGCATGATTTCCTAAGGATAAGGGGGGGGATATTTAACCTTTGGGGCCAATGGGGCAAAGCCAAATGTCAATGGGAGAACCCATCAAACAGTCAACTACCTTTCTTGTCTCATTCACCCCATCATTTAATTCTGCCAGAAATTGGTTGAAGTAGTTATTGCATGCGGATGGAAAGAGTATGGGAAAAGAAATTCGAATTTGGGGAAAACCCATTTTTGGGGAAAAATGTTTTTGACTTTTGGGGCAAGTTAACACCCAAAATGCATGCCCATTTGGCCATACACCCATGTTATTCATCTCCTCATGCAGTGGAGGCTTGGGAGTTGTTTTACCTTCACGATTTTTCCTGTTGTGTGTTCTCATTTAATATTTTGGGGTCCTGGGTCTTTTCCTCATAATCATTCATCCACGTTGGGGCGCTCTCAAGCGGCTAGGATTTTCCTATGTCTGGCATTCATGTTTTTGGGTTTGATGTGTGTGTTTTTCCTCATGTGGGTAGTTGTTTCTTCATTTTCCATAGGCTAGGAATTCATTTTTGTGATGACATGTGGTTGGGTTTCTTCCCCAACGATTTTTGTTGCATTTATCCACTGTTTTTCCAAGTTGAAAATCATTTTTGTGTTTCCCATCTATTTGGGAGGGGAGACCACGTTCTCTTGGGTGTTTTTGAGTTCATTTTTGGCCACATTATGGCCAAAACATCCCTAGGATATGAATTGTTGTTAGGGGGTTGTTTTCACCCACCTTGGCAATTCGTTTTGTTGCCAAAGTGTTTTCCTCAACCCAGAAATTGTGTATACTATTGTGTATGCATTTGTGCTTTGGTTTTGTATTGAATTGGGAGTGGAAATGGGGCCTGAACAGCTTGATAAACCTAGTGTGTGAAGGAACCTCACAGACAGGTCTAGGGGGATGGTTTTCTTCTTTGCACACCCTGAATAGCACTGGAAGGGAAGGCATAGCCCAAAGGACTGTGTAGAAGAGAAGGGGATGCTTCCTTGTCTTAGGTGGGTAGATGTTTAGAATCAAGGCTATATTTGGTGCAAGTGTCCAATATAGCTTTGTTGAGGAGCTAACTAGCTTAGCAGTCAGCTTATCCATCCCATTTGCAGCCTGATAAACCCAACTGTGTTGGCTTGGATGAACTTTGTGGTATCCTTGGATATATGTGAGCATGCTAGTGTTCCTTGTTCCTTGTGTAAATCATGCCCAGCTAAGGGGTGGAAGTGCTAATGAGAGATTGATGAACACAATGGCCTATGGTTGGGTGGAACATTGCAGCGACATAGCTGGTTGCGGGACGATCTTCTTCATAAGATAAGTATTCTTGTGTTTAAATCTCTACATTTACATTTGATAATGAATTACAATGAACATGTGAATTAAAGGAATGGATTTGATTCCATTATATTTGAAATTTTTATGCATCTATGCATGTATTAGTTCAATGCATTTTCATTTTATCATATGTATGTTCATGGGATTTAAATATCTTCTATTAGATAGCAGCATCATAGTCACGTTCTCTCCATCTGGTAGAGGGGCAGGGACATGACAATATTCAACCACTTCTTTCTTCATATTAGGAAAGAAATAATATTTTCTTAACATTGTTATCATCTTTTGATAACCTGGATGTCCTAAGTAAGGAAATTTATGTACTTCATCTAAGATCAACAATTTAATTTCTAGTATATTGGGTATATATAATCTGTTTTTATACAACATTAGACCTTTTTCATTCAAACTGAAATCTATTTTTATGTTTTCAGATTCATTTTATGTAACCTTTTCTCTTAAATTTTGATATTCTTTATCCATTTTTACTTCGTTTTCCACCTTATCATCCAATTCTATTTTGTAGCTGCTAATGGTGGCCATAAAATTCAATCTTTCATTTCTGATTAAGGCATCAACCACCTTATTTTCCTTTCCTTTTATATGTTTGATCTCGAAATCGTATTTGCTAAGGAAAGTTAACCATCTTGCTTTCCTTGTGTTCATATTTTGTTGATCAAACAAGTATTTCAAACTTATGTTATCAAACATTAATAAAAATATTCTACTAATTATATGATGGTGCCACATTTTCAAAGCATGTATTATGGCAGACAACTCTAAATCATAAGTAGTATAATTATTTTCATGTGTTTTTAACTTTCTTGACTCATACGGTATTACATGACCTTCTTGTGTTAATACTCCACCCAAGCCCTCATTACATGCATCAGTGCACACAACAAAGTCCTTATTTGGATCTTCTATTTTTAAAATAGGTGCAGTAGTTAATAATTCCTTTAACTTATTAAATATTTCTTCACACTTTATATTCCATACAATTTTTTTCCCTTTTTTGTAAGGATGCTATGGGATTCACGATCTTTGAGAATCCTTCTATGAATTTCTAGTAATAACCTGTAATCCCCATAAATGATCATACATCTGATACATCTTTAGGAACATGCCATCCATTATTTCTCTTTCTTACTGATATCCTTTCCTTGGATATCAAATGGCCTAGATACTGTATTTTATCCTTAAATAATTCGCATTTACTGAATTTAGCATACAGTTTGTGTTCTCTTAGAACCTGTAATATTATCTATAAATGTTCATCTTGTTATTCTTTTGTTTTTGAATAATATAATATGTCATCTACGAAGATAGCTACAAATTTATCCAAATATTTTCTTAAGACAATGTTCATTAAACACATAAAATATTTTGGAGCGTTCATTAGCCCAAATGGCATAACTACAAACCCATAATGTCTGTATCGAGTTCTAAATGCAGTTTTAAAAATATATTCATCTTTAATTCTGACTTGATGATATCCATATCTCAAGTCTATTTTTGAGAATATCGTTTCTCTGCATATCTAATCGAACAGATCATCTATGCGGGGCAATGTATATAGGTTTTTAATTCTCATCTTGTTTTACTGACGGTAATCTATACATAAATGTAAGGTATCGTATTTATTTTTAACAAATAAAACAGATGCTCCCCAAGGGGATACACTTGGTCTTATGTAATTCTTATCTATTAACTCTTGTAGTTGTAATTTTAATTTGTTAAGTTCTAGGATAATTCATCCAGTATAGAGCCTTTGAATTGGGCACAGTTCCCTGTACTAATTCAATAGTAAAATCCAATTATATTTTTGGAGGTAATCCTAGAATCTCTTCCAAGAAAACATCTGAAAATTATTTTAATATTGGCATATCATTGAATTTTAACTTATCTTCTTTATTCACATGTTCGTCATTTATTACATGCACAACAAAAACTTTACAACCTTTCCGTACATACTTTTTCATTTGTAAAGCTGAAATTTGTCTAACAGAAACTTTTATAGGTATCCCTTTGACTGTAATCATTTCTCATTTATCATCTAAGCATGTAAATGTTTTATCAAAACAATTTAAAACTACTTTGTGTTTTTCCAGCCAGTCCATACCTATTAGAACATATTATGACCCTAACGGTAATACATTTAATTTCGCTTGAGTTTTAAATTGACTCATAAACATTTCACAATTTTCAACATAGCTAACTACCTTTTTTTTGGTTCATGTAGCTAACTAAACCAACCAAGATTTTTCAAAATTTTTCAAATGCAAATTACATCTTTCTGCTATACTAGGTGCCACATACCTTAAACTAGCACCTAGGTCTATCAAAATAAAAATAGGCTTGTTTTGTATCATACCTTCTATTTCCACCATAGATGTTTGGTGATCATCATGTCAATTCTCCAAGGTTGCATTAATTCTGGGCATTTTGTTTGCTACATCACCAATAGTTGCTTCCTCCTTAATTGTACGCACATTGCTTAAATTCCTCTTTCTATTTGGACAGTCCTTCAAATAATGAGTTCCCTGGCATTCCCAACATTTTATAGGTTCTCTTTGTTCATTATTTTTACCATGATTATTAGATAGATATCTGTTCTTTGTTGTTGTAAAATTCTGTTGTGTATTTTTAAGATATGTTCCTTCATAATTGTTCTTAGAAAAATTTCGGGAGTTACTTCCGAAATTTCTATTGGGCTTAAAACATTTCTTTCTATGCTCAAAATTACTTGTTCTTTTACTCTTCCAATTAGCTATTCCTTCTTTCTTATTTTTGCTTTATTCATAACAGAAATTATCTTTCCTCATTGCTTCATCAAGGGTTTTTGGATTATCATATTCAATTATGTTCTTGAATCTAAGAGGTAAACAACTCAAAAACCTATGTATCTTAGGATTTTAATTGATTATATAAGGTACATATCGTAATAAACTTAAAAATTTACTACTTAGTTCCTTGATAGACATTGAACATAGCTTAAGATCATAAAACTCCTTAGCTCTTTCTTCTTAATATTGTTCAGATAAAAAATGTATTTTAAAGTATTTCTTGAAAGTCCTCCAGGTTACATACTTTTCTTTAATGTCTTTAACTCTTTTTATATCCTGCCACCATATGCCAGCATTTTTGGTTAAATTATAGATAGGTATCCAAGTAATTATAAATTTTAAAGTACTTTTTCATACCTGGCAGCCATGCCTCGACTTCTTCACCCTTTTCCACCTCACCATTAAACATAGGGGGTTTTATCTTTTTAAATTCTCCTAAAATTTCTTCATAAGGTTTATATTTTCTCTTTTTAGGACAATTGTCACTATCGCTACTTTCACTGGAATATTTATACTTTTATTTGTGTGACCTTACTTTAATTCCTGAAGAGGAATTACTTTCATTATCAGGAAATTTCAAATTCTTACCTTTACTTTTTTAAGATACCATTCCATATTCAGATTCATGTTCTTTTCTTTTATCCTTTCCTTCGTTATGTATTCTATCTAGGAATATTTGATTTAGTTCTTCCTGTGCTCTTAGGATTCTTTCGTTATCTTCCTTTACAGTCTGTAATTCTGCTTTAAAGTCTTTTACAATTTGAAGCAATTCAGATGGTTGATTATTTAGTTCCACATATATATTATCTAGATTATTATGATGTGATCCATCTTTAGCAGATGCTTCTAATCCTTCCATTTCCTGCAAAATAAAAGTTTAGATTTCTGTACATAAACAATTTTTAAACATAGTCAGTATTTTTGTTTTCCTGTTTTGTATGCAAGTTGAGCCAACTTCAGGCCTAATGTCTAGAACCTCACTCTAATACCACATGTAACAACACCGAAATTCCATAGTAAAAAAAAATTAACACATAAGGTCATTAGAAGACCAAAACTATTTTCACATAAAATAAAATTTTCATCTTAATATTTCAATTAAGATTGCTGCAATAATGATTCATATTATTCTATTCTAGAATTACCGTTTTCAAGTACTATGATAGCTTACTCACTTTTCAGTTTTCACATGTTGTGATTTCCTTAAAGTAAGTTATGCCTACCGTCTCTAAATCTTTGCTTACAAGTTCTAGATTGCATACTAGGTTATTAAGTAAAATAGATCTTACTTAGCCTATCGGCTAAAGCATATCCTACTTGCATTTTTGTAGGTGTTTTGGTGGAAATATTTCCTCGTGCTTTAACATCTAGGAGTCCTAGGTAAGGACACCAAGGAAAACCTAAATATTCTAAGGAAAGAACAAACAACACTCTAATGCATCGAAACTATGCATTGTTTTCTTTCTACCATATACTAGAGAAAGCATTGAATATATACATAATAGCATTTAATATAAAACTATGTAACATCGAGAGTGTTTGAACTTTAGTGATGTGGGTAAAAATATTTCAAACCAAGTGGAGGTAGGTAGGGTCTTAAAGGTGACCATGGGAAAATTACGAAGGTGCTTTCCAACTAGATGATGGTTTTACCCTATTCGAGCTTTAGGGTTTTCTAATTATGCATTCTCTTTTGTGTTGTGGGTTGGGGGGAGAGCTAAAGTCTCTCGATCCCTCCATCATTGACTCTATTTATGCACTATTTGACTCTGTATCTTCAGTATCCTTCTACATTATCTGACTTGGTGTTTATCATTCCAATGGTGTTTCTCCTTGCATTAGCTTCTTCCATAGGAGAAGTTCGTTACAAGTTTGTTGTAATGTTTTTTATACACAGTCGGTTCTGCAAGTTATTTTTATCAAATATTAACATGTTTTAACCTTAAACTAATTTTTCTTGGAAGGAAAACTTGTTGGTTTACTTAACGTCGATGTTGGGTGTGCAGAGCTTGGGGTTTGGTATCGACCAGGGCTCTAGTAAGACCTATGATCCTTGAACCCTCGGTATTTGGTGAAGTGAACCACATTTCCTCCTTGTTGGTCTAGCTCTGTTGGGAGTTTACAAGGGATCATTTTTTTTATTCGATGTAATGGTAAATATTCTACAATTTTTCCTCTATGGCGTTTATTGACTAAGATGGAAAACATTGGTTCCAAACCCTTCGAGTTAGAAGGATAATAGTTTTAAAATATTATTTTATTTTTACAGACCATGGGTCTAGGGAACCGTTTAAGATGCAATTTCTTGTGTGTAAACATGTTGTAGATTTTCACATTGCGAGTTATTACAACAATTTTGTTTTCAAACATTTGAAATTTTCAATGTATAACTTCCTTCGGGTTTAATAAGCATTACAAAGCCTACAAATTTACTTCAATCTGGGTTTTATACTCTTGCAAATGTTCTTTATATTTTAATACGACTCTACGTTGTGCATATACTAAAATCATTTTATTCTTCGAATAATAGTATGGTCTTAGTAGATTTATGTGAAGAATGTGGTTCGACTGTTATGTAACATGTATGGGCTCTTCTCTGTGAAAATAATCTATCTGCACTATTCGATTTTATATTTTGCTTAACATATTATATATGAATAAAAATTATGTGTTAGCTAGGTTAATAAGTGCGTAATATGTGTTTATTGATTTAACCGTTCTACTTCCCTTTCCTGTCGATACTAAGATTTTAAAAGTTGTAAGATCTTCACTGTGTGATTTTAATGTTTTGATAAAATAATGAAAAGGAAAGAGCCTTAAAGACTTCGATCCCATGACCTATAAAATACTTCTTTAGCTGGCACTATATGAAAAATAATTGTTTATTGTTTATATCCTGCATTTTTCTTGCCAACGCCGTGGGTTTAGTTGGATTAGATTTACTATGTTTACTTTTTTGTTAACCTAGGATATTCAGATGTAGGCTTTAATTATTATCAGAAATTATAAAGCCTTTCTATTGTAAGTTTGAATAATTAATTTATAGGTATTTTACCCTTGGTCTTGTGAATATACCTGCGGTTAAAAGAGATATTGTTTAACCTTTACTGATATAGTAAATATTTTTAAAATAGAAATGTTTTCATTCAAAAAAAATTTCGTAAAGAAAAGAAATGCCTCTCGATTGTAAAATGATGTAAAATGTAGTTTGTTAATGAGTTTTTAACCTTGGCTGAAAGCTTTCGCAATTTAAAATAAAGTTTGTTTAAGAGATTTTTACGTAAACCCTAACCAAAATTTTAATTCAATGTTCACTTAGTCAGTTCGCATTGTTTGTAAAATTATGTAAGAGAATATAAAAAGGAGACTAAAGGAGTAGTCAGTAATCATTGTTTATGCAAATAAGAAACTATTTATGAAATTATATATACATATATAGATTTTTCTTCTAAAATAAGAACTACAATATCCCAAGTTTACCATGAAAACTCTGTTAAAACTATAGCATTCGTTATCTGATAATGTATAGGAATTAATAACCTTTTTTCGTATTCTATTTCATAAAATAATTAATAGTCTTAGGGATATTTCCAACATTCATGTAATCCTTGAGATATAGATATTAATCAAATTTAAGATATTAATTAGAGCATCTTAGAACCTGTTAACTGTTGAAGTGGGAAAACACCCAAAGAAGATCCTTCCTCCCAACCGTCTCCTTAAGCATCCAAGATCACTTGCTTTAGGACCCCCAAGCATGTTCATTGAACCACCAGTACAAAGATACTATGTAGAAGCCTAAATAGTACTCTATATCTTAGCAATCACACTTGCAGACTTAACTCTCAGCAATTCACTTTAGCTTTCCCCTCATCGAAATCCTCTTGTGTGCCTAACTTTTCAGTTTCTAGCAAAACCACAAGGCTCTAATAACTTAGAATATAATATAGTGTGCCTCCTGCTCATTCGATGGTATATATAATATTGCCTAGGTCTTTGGGTCAGTTTTGCACTTAAATGAGCCACTTGCTCAGTTCCTCTTTCTAGGGAACATGACAACAATTATAGGGATGTTGCCTCCTGCAACAGATAGAAAGTGATTGTTGTTGTTTCCACTTGTCATTTTGGCCTTCTACAGGAGATCATTCGTCCTAGTGGGTCAGTGAACACTCTTCAATAGTATTATTTGGATAGGTGTATCTTATTTTAATTATTTAAATAAATAAAATATTCAATTACAGTCATCTTTGACCATCCTTGGCCAATAACATAAAACTTTACAATAACTTTTAAAGTTGTGTTTTTCTCAAAAATAAAATGTTTTTCAATTCTAGGTGGGTTACATGTGCACCATACACCATAGAAGGATGAATTGCGATAAGTGGCACATCAACGCAGATCTTAACTTGATGAAAACGAATACTAGTGGGGAGTTATTCAAGGATAAGGTACTTCACTAAGTGGACACATCTCTTGAGCAAAGAAGATTATAAATAAGCAAGAGTTGGATGTGGTGAAGTAATCTTGTGGAGAATGAATATCGAAGATAATATGATTGGACAAGCTTCGAAATTATTTGGGGTATCAATGGCTCATTGATCGTAGTAAGTATCTTTATGCAACAGAGAGGAAGTGAAAAAATATCAAATGTTGAATACTCAGAAGTGTGCTAGATTAGGAGGATACCTATATTTTGGATGTGTGATGTTATTGCTTAGTAAAAGACACAAATCGTATAATAATATATGTGACTAGGACGTAAAATTTATTCATACGTAGATCGTAATAATCACTAAACATCATGGTTTTTGAAAATGTCTATTTAGATCCAAATACTGGTACGTAGAATGAATAAGTTATAACAGTTGCATATTGTGAGGACAATCACAAGGATAAGGTATTTTTGTATTTGTAGCTTTTCAATACAATCTTATTTCATATTAGGGAGGTTAGACGAGGAAAGGAACAGGGGCTTGTAGCCCCCTTCCTAAGAGTGCTAGATAATATAATAAGGGTGTTATAGCATCCTTTCCGTTGGTGTAGATAAAACATAGTGGGTTGGATGCTCCTTCTAGTTGCAGTTGGTAAATACCATTGGGGTGTTGTAGTATCCTTTCTATTGGAGAAGATAAAACCTAGGGGGTCATAGCCTCCTTCCAGTTTGTGTTTGAGAAAAAAATAGAAGTTGGTGCTTCCTTAATAAAAAAGCGTAGTTTTCCACAAGTCATATCTTGAATCCACAAGTTGCACTTTGCACTGTCAGAAAATTATATGTTCATGTCAGTTCCTGATGTTCATAAGTTGGTGTTCACATAGATTGAAGTTGTTGCGAGTCGGTGCCAGCAACCTGTATATTGTACTTGGGATCATGTCAACACCTAAAATGAGTTGGTGATCATGTTTATAAATTGCAACCTCCCATTGATGTAATTATGCACATATATTTATAGATATACAATTAGTTTTTATATATTTGTGCGTTGTTGCATTTGTTATTGAGATGTTGAAAAGTTTTTAATTGGTGAAAAATATGTCAAAGTTAAATAATATACATATCTGCACAATTATTGATTCACCCCCTCTCTTAGTAATAAAACAAATACAATAATTGGTATCAGAGTGTGTGTCTTTAGTAACATACTAACATATGGAAGAAGGATCCAGTGCAGATATGGATAAGCAAGAAGGTGTGTCAACCAATACGGCACCAAGATTTGATGGCTCTACCTATGCCTTTTGGAAAATGCGAATAGAATTTTATTTGTAGGCACATTGTATGGATGGTTGAAAATCAGTGGAATATGGATATGAGTTCTTGAAATTTGTAGATGAGTCAAATAAAACGATGAGTGTTCAACCTCTAGAACAATGTCGGTTGACATTGAAAATACAAGACAATATGAATCGAATGTGTAAGAAAAGAATGGCATATTGTGTGGGATAGTTGATGTTGATTTTACCAAAGTAATGTAATGCACCACAGTGAAAGAAGTCTCAGACAAGTTATGAAGGTGATGACAAAGTCAAGAAGGCCAAATAACAAACATTTTTAACAAAGTTTGAAGCACTCATGACGAAAGAGGAGGAATTGTTGCTACATACTTACTGAGATTGGATGAGATAGTAAACTCTATATTGGGACTTGGAGATACAATTGAATAAAGTTAGTTATACAAAATATAATGATAACTCTTCTTGCATGGTTCAATTTGAAAGTGTCATTTTTAGAAGACAGATCTAACTTGGACAACCTAACCAAGGATGAACTGTATAGAATTTTGACATCATATGAGATGAGAACAAAACTCAAGAATGTATCCAGGAAGGAAGTTGTGTTTAAAGCTATAGGGAATCCAAAATCCAAAAAAAATGAGTACAAAAATAAAGTTGACTTGTCAGAGGAAGAAGAGGTTAACTTTGTGAGAAAATTGAAAAGAGGACAAGGTAAGTAAAAAGGAAAGTTACCTTTTAAGTTATTCAAATGTGTCAAGATTGGAAATTTCACTTCAAAATTCACATATGAATAAAATTGAGATAGTGAAAGTGAAGAAGAGTTGGACTATCAAGCACGAAGAAGCAAGCATCAGTAGGATAGAGTCGCAGACAAAAAGAAATTTCATAGAAAAAAGAAAATACTATACACCGAGGGGGATAATGTTATATTCTCATTTACTATATTTAGATCTTAGAGGATACATATCTTTTTTATCATTTTCAAACACTACCTTTCTAACCATTGAAATTGATTTCCCTAGTGAAAATGAGCCATATCACTCCTTACACCACTATAGAAAGGGATAAAGTCACTTATATTACATTATGGGGAAAGATATCCTCTATAAGCCTAAATGTTTCCTTATTTGTTGAGGAAATTGGAGAAATGAGTTGGATCCACATGTGATAACCTAGGAAGTCTTAATCTTATCTAAATGTGAGAGGAACTAGGATTATAGATTCATTTCATTCTCTTCCTACATTCACCTATGTAATGGAGGAATTTCAAGGGACAAAAGGAGAAAAAATTGAGAGTTCCCTTATTTTTAGAGAAATAATCCTTCCTTAGTAAGTTATTTTATACCTTAGACTATTTCAATTTATTTTATGCATTGATATCTATGGTTTGGACTTAGGGAAAGTGGTCTAGCAAGTTAACTAGTTGTTTTGGCCCATTCACACACACACACACCAGCACTCTATCTTGGTCAAAATGGAACATGTATGCCCTCATTAATGACCCTTGGCCTCTTGGAGTGTTCCCCTTTCTCTTTTTGTGGAATTTGGTTTGACTAGGGGCAATATTGATTTTTTTAGACCATTTTTCCCTTCTTCTGCATTTATTGTTCAACTTGAGCCACTACCACACCTTTGTTTTCTCATACACACCTCTCATAGACCCATTTATGCTCCATCATGCCACACCAACATTCACACCAGGTTTTTTTACCATTTTGGATGATTCGAGAGCTAATTGGTCCACCCAGGGGGGATGGTGTTCAAATCTAGTTATGACACATTTACACTCCCAAATGGCTTCCTAATCGTCACGAATTTTCCCAAATGTAATATATATCTATTATAAACATATTCACATGTTATATAGTGTTAATAAAATCCACTATTGACCTCATCTGTGAATGCAATTTCAATCTTTTCAGCTAATTTGTGCGTGTTTTGCAAACTAGAGTGAATTGTGAGAGGTTCTTGGCTCCTAGATCCAGATGTGAATCAATCATCACATGTTATATGAACTGATTGAAGCTGCAAATCGATTTTAGAGTGATTTATTTGTTGTTAGAGTGATTTTCCAAAGAAATTTGTGAGTTTTCATTGCAGGTACATTCAACAAATTTCACCAGTAGCGCAAGCAGAGATGGAGAAAACTCATGTCTTGCTAATACCATTCAACTAATTTGAATGGAAGGTTGATATGGTTATACATGAGGTCCAGGGGTCTCTACAGGGTTACAATTGGGACAGAGGTCGAACCAATTTCTGCAGTAGAGAAGTCAAAGTTCTTCAATAGACTTGATGAAGAATTTGGAATACTTTGTCTCAGCATTTCGAGAGACCTCATGTTTCATGTTGAAATTCTAGCTACCCGAAATGATTTTTGTCTCGAGATCGAATATCTCTTTGGGAATACTGATGAGATTAGGGGTCACCAGCTTGAAAATGAGCTCATCTCCTTGATCCCAGCACATTATGAGCCCATCCAAGATTTATTCACCAAAATCAAGTCTTTACTGCTTCAACTCAAGAAGTGTGGCATAGAGAAGAAAAAAGAGAAACTCATAGTCTATTATTTTGATGTTAGGGCCTTAGTATTCTATGTTTGTCAGCACATTTCACTCAAGCAATCTCACAGCTCGAAATTGGAAAATGCCATCACTAGCAAGCTTCATGGAGTATTTGACCCAAGAGTGATATAATCTAGTGCAGATGGGAACCATCAAAGCAAGAAAATACCAATCTATTGCTGCAAGGGTTTTTAATCCATCCAAAGGCAAGAAGAAATCCAAGGATTTGAAGCATCCAGACAAGAATAAACTAGACAGATCCAAAATTCCCGATTGGGGTTTGAATCCTTGTAAGGACAAGGACAAGAAGAACAAGGAGAAGACCAAGTGCACCTATTTTCACAAGGGATGGCATCCAAAGATTGCATGCATGAATAAAACCATAGATATGATGCTGCAACTATTGGAGAATAATAGCATCCCAGTCCCAGAGGGTGCAAGGAAGAAGGATGGAAGTTCAGGTTCTGACGACAAAGAGAGGTTCCATGCTCTTCTCATCCTCCATCATTCATCATTGATTCGAGAGAATCAAGGCACATGGCCTCTATCAAATATTTCTTCATATCCATTTATTTAGACAGTGGCACAACTGTTCAAATGGGTGTTGAATCAGAGATCCAGGCCAAGGGGATTGGCAGGATCGACCTTGAATATGGATATTTAAATAATTCCCTATTTGTACTAGACTTTGTAGCAAACCTACTATCAATGTACCAAATGACACATACTGGAGAAGGAAAGAGAGTAAAATTTACTCCAAATTAGGTTGAGATAGCTGAAATCTACTCCAACAAAGTGGTGGCATTGGGGTATGCTAATCATCAAACTAGGATGTACAAATTCTCCCATTTTATTCCCAACTCCAGTGGGAAAGTGCTCCTGTCTCATGCAAATGAAACCAATAAGTTTTAGCATGAGAGATTTGGCCATATGAACTAGAAATACCTCCAGGAATTGAACAAGTATTCCATGGTGTAAGGGATTCCTCCTATCAAGACCTCCAATGGTGCATGCATTGGTTATGTGGTGGGAAAATATCCAAAGTGCAACTATGAGAAAGGGAAGGAAAGGAGAGATACAAAATTTCTTGGGTTGGTGCATTCATATCTCATTGGTCCTTTTCCCACTCCCTCCTCTGGAGGATCAATGTATGTTCTCACTTTCATAGATGATTTCTCAAGGTTCTTCTAGGTCTATTTCCTCAAGCTCAAGTATGAATTCTTTGAGACTCCAAAGATTTGGAAGGCCTTGGTTGATAATAAAAGTGGGAAAAATATCAAAATCATTTGTATTGATAATGGTAAAGATTATGTGAACAAGAATTTGCAGAACCTATGTGAAGAATGTAGCATAAATAACCCATGATCATTACAGTGCTATTGTCAATATTATATTTTTGTTTTGTTTTGTGTAGTTTCCAATTTGTTCTATGTCTGTTGATTTCTAGCAACTGTCAACCCCACTCACTGCACTTGTATGATATCCATCTCCCACCAAATTATTTATTGGTGCTGCCTATATTAAGTGTGGTTATTAGAATTTGAATGGTAAATGTCAAATTTGAAAAAGATATATATCACTAGTATTATTGAGCTTTTAGATCTTGTGATTTTATAGATATACGAATATGGAGAGTTTAATATTTTGTTTCTTCATTAATTTCAAGAATAATTATATTGATAGGTGTTTATATTTTAGAATTTGGAGTGGATTAATCTTTATGTTTTTTGTAGATTGTAGGAGGATGAGACAAGTATCCTACATTGCATAGATTGCATTAGAATGAGACAAGTGTATTGTCCAAATTGATTTTATGGCACTAGTTCACATGTGAAAGTGCTAGGCCTTGAACATATTTTTGTATCAAGGCCTTGCCAGAATTACATACTTGCCATATTACATAATCTATTCATTCATTACAAAGAGGCTCAACAAGAGCTAACATGTCACTTATAAGAATTGAACCTGGGTGGGGAGGGTAACAATCATTCCTCACAATCACCTTATAAAAACAAATATAAAAAATAATTGGTTGTTATGCATTGATAAGTGGTACATGATACTAATGGGTATCCAACACATTGATAACAAACACTTCTTTTGTTCATCAATTGGTTGCGCTTGATTCAGAGCTTGTATTGCACGAAGACTAGATCATTTAACCGTTTCTGCTCTAAATAGTTTCTCTTATTTGTGTGAATCCACTCAAACAAAGACCAATTGCGCTCACACCCAGAAGAGCTGCAGGTTTGACTCAGGACCCGAATTGCAAACTTTTGCAATAGTTTAGTATGATTACCAAATGTATTCCACCATTGTGTTGCAAATGTGAAGAGTCAAGGTAGTTAATTCAACAAATTAGATTGTGAAATTGGATAATAATTCCAGTGTTTACTATTTACAATTTAAGAATTACAGTTTAAAAACATAAGTTAATAAACCAATGGAAATGTTTACCTGGTTGGTCCACCTCTCTTGAAATCTTAGCCACATTTTTTCCAAATGCACATGTGGTTGCGGTGAAAGAGTTGATTTATCGATGTATCTCCAATTAGTCCGCCTCATTTGGAACCATGCGCTCAAGGAAAGAATACAATACATCTGCTACCTCCCCAATCGGATCTTGATCAATATGATCTCTATACTAATACCTTGGATTCAGAAAATACCCAGCTGCATGTATAGGACGATGGAGTTGATTGTTCCATCTCCTATCAATGATCTCCCAAATAGGCCCATAATTGGCCACTCTATCTTTGTATGTTGTTTTTATATGCTCCTTTGCTTGATCCATGGATTCATAAATGTATCCCATGGCCAATTTTTCCCCATCAACCAACTGCAACACCTTAACAAGTGGCTCAATAATTACCACAACCTTTGCTTCTCTTTTCCAAAATGAAGAGCTTTTAATTATTTTCTTGGTGTTTTTTCCATCTTGTTTGTGTGCCCATTGGGATGAATTCAATTCATCACTTGAAAACATTTTCTCCAAGTTCTATGCTCGGGAAATGAGAGATTGCAATGTGAGGAAGTGAGTTACAAATCTAGTAATTGCAGGCCTAACAAGCTCCCTTCCTTGTGTGTGTCTCCTCATCAAGCTCAATACCCAACCGTGGTTGTAGATGTATTTCGTGATGCTTTTGGAATGATCTATAGTGTCCTTGATCCAATCATGTTTGCATATGTCCTCAAGCATGAGGTCTATGCAATGTGCTGCACATGGAGTCCAGAATATGGTTTTATGTTTTTCCTCTAACATATTACCAGCAAGAACATAGTTAGAGGCATTATCTGTGATGATTTGTACAACATTAGTTTCCCCCACCTCCTCAAAAACCTCATTCAAAAGACAAAATAACATATTTGCATCTTCACCTGATCAGATGCATCACGTGATCTCAAAAACATGGTTCCTTGTGGGAAAGAGATAAGAAAGTTTATGAGGATACGCCCCTTCTGATCGGTTCATCCATATGACATGATAGTGCATCCTGTTTTGACACATGACTATTTGAAATCCTTCAGGTATTCATCTATGGACACTGTCTCTTTTTGCAAAAGAGATACCCTCAAGTCATGCATACTAGGGCCTTTGAATCCCTTACCAGTAGCTATAACAACATCCGACATATGTTGGTAATAAGAAGAGCGAGCAGCATTGAAGGGGAGATCATCATCATACCACCATCTAGCTATGTACTCATAGACAAATTCTTTGTATTTCTTCTTCCAATGGTCATCTAAGGTGGGTTGAACTTGTGTTCGATGCAACTGAGAAGCATTGGCACTAGCAAAGGATGTAAAATAGCTTTGAATGCTACCCTTCTTTTTTTATTAATTTATTCTTCTCTTATGTAATCCCGAAGAGTGCAACATACTGAAAAGGATCCCTAAGATCGGTAGAAGGGATAGATGAAGAGCCTTCATTTAAACCAAGAGCATAGGTCCCACCTGTTGCTAGGGTTTTACCCCTAGCTTGTGCGAATGAGCACCTACTAAGGACTATGGATTCCTTAGTAGCAGTTCAATGATAATTGAAATAAAAGACGCTAAATAGTAATGAAAATTAATGTAAACATGTTCATGAAGCAAGAAGTAAAAGGTAAAGAATTATTTTATTGATTTGACCTCCAATGTGGAGGTTGGTGAAGCCCGTTGTACTGATCCGAGAGGTTGCTCCGAGCTCCAGCTGTTCCTTCTCTTTCTCCAATGGTGGAAATGGGCCAAAAGGGGCTCTCACGGTGAAAGTAGCTCGATGGTGAGCTAGGGTTTCACGAGCAATTTTGGCAGAGGCAGGA
>LPNX010272832.1:30495-69582 GCA_001517045.1 Pseudotsuga menziesii
GGATTGCCCCCTAATGTGTGAGGGCAGGAGCTCATCGTATGGCCGATGGACATCATAAGTCATATGTGTTTTTCCTGGGGTGTGGAGAAGAGAAGGAACCAACTGAAGCCTGGAACATCGATCTCGAACCAACTGCAAGGACTGAAAAGTACATAACCTCAATAATGGATGAGGAATCATCTGATCATCTGGACGAGGCGGGCATTCCCATGCTCGTATCAAGATACATAAAAAAAAACTGTGAGGCCCGAAAAGAGGGACCTGTAGGATACATAGAAAACCCCTGTGTATATCATAAGTGTCCAGAGGGGACACAAATTTGGAACATACTACTGGGATGACCATGTCTGAGCTGAACAACTGATGCACTGGAATGATAGCAGTGCTACTGAATGTGGTTCCAAAGGAACTAATGAGCTGCTGGATCAAAATGACAACGGTCATGCTTGCAATGGTACACTGATCTGGAACTGAACTGGGTACTCAAGGAAGCATGAAACTGGATGGCTTTCGAATACAATCTCCAACGCAACCTGGACATCCACGGAAGCATATAACTGGTCGTTCCAAAGTGACTCACCAATGTGCTAGAGTCGGAGGAGATCCGGGGTCTTCGACACATAATGGAAAGGATATACATCCTGCGCGATTCTCAACGATGCGATTAAGGTGCTGAAGTTGAGCATGTGAGAAACAACTATTTGGAGAGGCAATGATGACTCCTCCCAAAATGGTCCGTAGGCACTCACCACAGATGGTGATGGGTCCAAGGCGCAGGGGCTTCTAGGTCTATCCTCTGGAATAGAGGGGCTGTCGTCGACAGAGGGAGACCTGCAACTATCAAGGCAATGATGTTTCCTTGACAGGAGCGCGAGGTGCAAAAAATGAAATGTGATAGTACTGATGGCAGGGTTTATAAACTGGGGTAAATAACTGGGCAAGTAGAGTGGGTGGACTCAAACTTCCTTTGTTCAGAGTATGATGGCGGGGATGATCGGGCATCACATGAAACTGATTGGTGGTAAAGGGATCATAGCTGTATGGGATCTGAGGGTGAATGGGCTGAGGGAGACTCAAGTTGTGGTGAAATGGTAGGAGACTGCAGAATACTCTGAACAGAGGCGACCTTAGTGGTGGTGTTGCCGAGAGGATCGATCATAGCGCCAAGAAGCGCGGGGGCACTTCTTCATGGGTAAGGGACCTAGAAGAAGTGTGGATATAAAATGGTACTGTCATGTGGATTTTATGAGCCCATGACCGTTCATGCTCGTGGTTACTTTCAACTTTAAGGAGTTTGAAAGAAAATAAGAAGACTCTGAAGTAATAGAATGGTACTGTCGTGTGGATTTTACGATCCCAGGACAGTGCATGCTCGTGGTTGCTTTCAATTTTAAGGAGTCTGAAAGCAAATAAGAAGACTCTGAATTAATGGCCAAGCAAGGAGGAAGTGTTCATTCAAGGAATATTTATGATGACCAGGACTGAGGGTGGGGGGGAACACTGGTGGGCCTCCTTGCGGGGTGTATGAATGGTGGAAAAATAACGAAACATTTGCAGTATGACAGGAGTGGATGGCTCATGTGAAATAATCTGATGACGGCCGATGTGGTGCGCAAATCGATGCGGCAAGGTGTAGGGACGCAATGTTGAAATTGTACCAAGTGAGAGCGAGAAATGATCTCAAGCATCATCACGAACTTGGAAAAATGAATCCGGCTATATGAAAAGTGTTAAAAACAGAGAGCGGCCGAAGTGGCACACAAACCGAGGTGACTATTGGTATCAAAAAAATGGGCAAAAATGGTGTAGCAAAAAATAATGCAACGAGGTGACCATCGTGATGGTTTCGTCGTGCTGATTCCAATGGTGGAAACGGTTCAGAAAACGGACTCCGTCTGGGTTCAGAATGGCCAAACAAGAGAAAAGTCAACGGACTATAAATGGTAAGTGGGCCCAACATGACAAGTGTCATTTGTACTATTTGACTTTGACTCGTGATCGTAGTGGACCAGAGCTGAGGTGTCATTTTTGGACGATCCGACCGGCCGTTTTCAAATTCGGGAGATACAGGTATTATTTGCACGGTCCACGTGGGGTGGACCGCAGGTTAGGGGGTCGGAGCCACGGTGGGGTGCTTCCTGGGGCAGCGATATCAATTTGGACGACAGGTGAGATGTTGGCCATGTTACTCTCTTCGAAGGCGTCAGGAGCAGGAATAGGGTCCTTGAACCAGTCGACCTTGTGGGGAAGGAAGTCTTTGGATTCAACGGCAAATTGGGTAGCAGTGTTAGAGAAGGATACCTCTGGGAGGAAGGAGGAACGATGGTGCATGTCATCCCAGGGATAATCTGGGGCAGTGAGAGCCTCGAGAATCTTCTCGTCAGTATGGAATGTTTGTGTCGTCAAATCGGTTGACGAGGGAGTAGTGACGGAAGAGATCATATAAATGGTATTAACATCTCCAGAAGGGGAAGAGACCGGGGAATGGATTTCCTCAATGGTGAGGGGTGCCATCTCGAGATCCATATTGTTCATCTCAAAGAGAGCTACTCTGTACTCGGGGAGATCGGGACAGTGATGGGAGTAATGCCCGTAAACATCGCATAGGGCACAGGAGTGGTTAGTGCGCAGGGATTTGTCGCGAGGCTTAGGGGTTGAATCTAGATGGACAACCGGGATAGCGGGGTCGTCGTCAAGCAGTTGCATGTATTCCTGTAACGCTGGTAACTGAGGACATAGGTGAGTTGCATGGCCCAACTCATCGCATAGCGTGCATTTGGGAGGAGCACAAAACACAGGGGGATTTTTGACTGTCTTAGGAGGTGGGACAGCAGTGTAAGGTTGGGGGCCTTTGCCCCCAATGGGTTTGGTAAGAGGAGGGGGGGGTTTCATGGAAGATGATGGGGTAGCGACACTGGGAGGTGGTTGACTAGTAGTGACAATGGGTTGCATCGGTTCCAGGACGACATCTGGTGTCAGCGGACGAACGAGAGGCGAAAGATACCAAACGGGTAATCCTAAGGTTAACCCAGGAAGGATGAGGGTGGCCATGACCGGGGCGCTAACTATTCCTGAGGGAGGGAAGAGGAAAGGAATGGTATGGATGGGTGTAGCACCAATGTGACTAGGTACCAAAGGGGGTTGAGGCAACAAGGGCGGTTGATTAGTAGGAGTTCGCGTGTTATGGGACAGGGTACATATGGCTTCAGAGGTGGAGCCATATTGGTTTCGTTGGGTCTGGAGGTTGACCTCATCGGAGGACATCATCAACAAGTGGTGGGTACCTGAGTCAAGCATGGGTTGATTAGGAGCAGCGTAAGTGATTTGTTGTTGGATGGGTGTGTTGGCTTGAGGGGGAGTCAATGGTTGGGTGTTCACTACGCCTTAGGTTGGTAAGGGGTTTTGCAGCACCAAAGGTGGCTGCTGAGGTTGTGGGGGGTTGGGTGGTGCTTGAGGAGCCACCTGCCCTTGGCAGCGGGCATCTTCAGCCCAAAGTTGCCGAACGTGCTCCATGTGGGGGCAAAAATGTGTGTAGTGGCCATAGACCCCGCAAATAGAACAAGGATAGTTTGTTCGCAAATTTCGGCCCCTGCCGCGGTTTTGTTGGCCCTGGTTACGTTGGTTGTTCTGGTTTTGCTGCAGGGTTTGTTGGGCATAAACTTGCCCTTGGGTAGCAGGTGGATTCTGAGGTTGCATAGGGGCTGGAGCAGGCTGCGGTGGATGATATGTAGGTGGAGGATGCACATGTGCAGCAACCTGAGGGGGTTGCTAATAGTGCTGTGGAGTGGGTTGTAGGTTTTCCGCATGGGCTTCCTGTGGCGGGTAATAATAAGGTTGGGATTGTGACGGCGCAGGAGCTAGTGTAGCCTGCTGGTGATAGTAGGGCTGAGGTGCAACCGGAGGGGCGTAAGCAGGAGTCATATGACCGAAACACTGAGGTGGACATGAGGGTCCATGGGAATGGTGGTGATGTGTCATGGGAGCATACGGGTTGGTTGCTCCAGACTGTGAGGTAGCCCACGAAAGGTCAGGGCCAGGGGTCGGACGTGCTATGGAAAATGGTTGAGGCTGTGAAGAGACACGGCCAATGATACCGTCGGCAGCGTGGGATGCCCCTGGCGCATCGTACTGGGAGGAATCGCCGTGAGGGGCATCAGGTATTATGGTATAAAGATAACCCGACTGGGCGTAAATGAGATCGAACTGTTGGGCTTTAAGGATAGCCTCTTCTTCAGACTGGGATCTTTCGGATGCCACATCCTTAGCAATGATAGGAAGGAGGGATTTGAGGAACCAATCTAGGAAGATCCGGTCATCTAACTTGATTTTGCATAGGCTACGGCATCAACGCCATTCATGAATGTCGTCTGTGATGTGGGTAGCCGTGTTCTGTCTGCATGATAGGAGGATCTCAACGCCTGCGTCATAGCGGACAGGTAACTGGAATAACTGGAGGAAGTTCGAGGCCAGGGACATAAAGGTGGCATGGGTTCCATGGGGTTGCTCGATATACCACTTGGCAGTAGAGCCAGTGAAAGTGTGCTGTAATAAACGGAGGTGAATAGAGTCGTCTACTATGGAGTTGGAGGAACACCATAGATGGAAGGACATGATATGGTTTTGCGGGTCTTCACCTGCCTTGCCCTCGAACTTAGGGATGTCAGAGGGGAGATTGGTGGGCATGTGAGGCCACGCAGGGTCGTGTCGGATGGGGTCGTTGGTTAATCTGGATAGGTCAGGAAGGTTGAGGCTAGCCATGAATGGAAAACTGGATGAAAGATGTGACATGGTAGCAGGTTGGATTAAGTTAGGGCCGATGCCCCCAAGTGGAGGGGTCATGTGAGGGAGGTTTCCCCCAAGTGGGGGAACTAAGGTGGTATAGGACGGTCCTGCACCACCATGGGTAGTATGGGTCACTAAAGGAGTGGGGATAGGTATTCCCGCTGTGAGAATTGGTACTATGAGGGGAACAGTAGAGGGGGCCCCCGTGGAGGGCATACCCAAAGTAGGTGTGGTAACAGGTGTCGTGGTGGATGTGCCACCAACGGTCCCCACTAATATGGGAGTGGGAGTCACGCCAGCCATGGGGCTAGTAGGGGCAGTGTAAAGGGGGTTCTTGGAGTCTGACTTAGAATCGGAGGTAAAGTAAGGGGCGTCAGTATCTGGTGACGGAGTTCTATGCCACTGACGAGTGGAGTCAAGTGACAAGGCTCGAGATCTATGATTAGTGGTATCAAGGGATGATGACCTGTGTCGATGACGGGTGGTGTCAAGTGAACCGTGCTGTGGGGGCTCGCCTCTGAGGTTCCGAGAATGTCTCAGGGACTCAATGGTGACAAATGGAGTCAAATCTCTGTGGGTTGAGGTAACTACAAATCAGCTCAAAAAACTCTAATGCAACCGAGTGTGCAGAAGGAGAGCTCAAAAAATAGGGCGCTCAGGCCAACAACCAACTCAAAACACCCACTGTAACTGCGTGCTACAATAGGCAGAGTGTCAATAGAAATGGTCAGAATACCAAGAAACAGCAAGTTGCCTACAAATAAAAAACGGTGGACTCACTAGACCAAAAGGAGGTAAGGGAGCATGCAAACACCTAACTAAAAGTATTATGACTCAACTAAACATATCCTCTGCAAGGTGATGAAATCCAAGTCAGACAATACGAGTAGGAAAGCCAAGTGGCTAAGGTATCCCCCTACTGGGAGGGACACCAGATAGTCAAATCCTAGAAGAATGGCAACTAAGATACCCCGTTCATGACACGTCTAGAAAGGTAAATCTGTCGCTTGGTCCTTTTACCGCAATACCCCTATACAGGGATATCCCGAGAACTACGAAAGGTAGCCCTTTAGTTACTGAATGGAGTTCGGTATTCCACTCAGACCTCCGGAACCAATCTCACGACTTCAACCCTCCTAAGGGAGAGGCCCTCTGATAAACCGGTTGTGACCGTGTCAAAAAATACTAGGGGATTTTGGTTCCCTAATGGACAACAACTATGTCTCAAGTGTAAGTAACCAAGGGGTGTTTTTGGAAGCCTATCCCCCCAATCCTACCTAACTATAAAAATTCTTATGTGTTCCCCAAGTGGGGTTAGAATGTTGGTTGAGTTAAGTAGTTTTTAAGTCTCACTTTGAATTAGGTGACAAATTGTGTGCTTGTGAGGTTATGAACCCAGAAGAGAAGTGCCAGGGAAGCTTCCTAACAATAATAATACTGAATGAAAAAAATTTTACCATGCGAAATTATCTGAATAAACAATGCTGAATTTTTTTTTTTTAAAACAATGCTGTAACAGGAATAATGGTGCAGAAAAGGCTGTAGGACTGTAGGTAGGACAGATGGCTGTGCAGGTGCAGAACATATGGCAGCAAAGGGGCTGGGTTCAAAAGCAGGAACAAGTGAAAAAGTCGGATCGTATCGGTGGTCAAACCGCGGGTTTGGACGAAACAGGCGCGCTCAGGCCGCAGGTTTCTGGGGAAAAGACACGGGCGGACCGCGGGTTTGGAATAAACAGCTGTGCTCAGATCGTGGGTTTCTATAGAACAGACGCAGGCGGACCGCGGGTTTGGACGAAACAGGCGCGCTCAGGTCGCGGGTTTCTGGAGAAAAGACGCGGGCGGAACGCGGGTTTGGACAAAACAGGCGCGCTCAGGTCGCGGGTTTTTGGAGAAAAGACGCAGGCGGACCGCGGGTTTGAATAAAAAAACGGCGGTTTACGGCGGCCGAAAACGACAGCTGAAAGGACAAAATGGAAAATAAAATAATTAAAAGACCAGCAGAGTCGCCAAAACTGTTGCTAGGGTTTTACCCCTAGCTTGTGTGAATGAGCACCTACTAAGGACTATGGATTCCTTAGTAGTAGTTCAATGATAATTGAAATAAAAGACGCTAAATAGTAATGAAAATTAATGTAAACATGTTCATGAAGCAAGAAGTAAAAGGTAAAGAATTATTTTATTGATCTGACCTCCAATGTGGTGGTTGGTGAAGCCCGTTGCGCTGATCCGAGAGGTTGCTCCGAGCTCCAGCTGTTCCTTCTCTTTCTCCAATGGTGGAAATGGGCCAAAAGGGGCTCTCACGGTGAAAGTAGCTCGATAGTGAGCTAGGGTTTCACGAGCAATTTTGGCAGAGGCAGGATACTTGTGATTGTGGATTTTGAATAAGGGGTCTCCATCACTTATTTATAGTGGTGGAGTGCTGGTTTAGGGTTAGGGTTTCAGCTGTTTAGGGTTTTTTCCTCCTTTTCCTCATTATTTTATATTTTTTCTTCCTTTTTGGAGACTTTTGCCTTTTTGGAGGAATTTTGGATATTTTTTGGAGGAAAAGAGGTTTTTATGGCCTTTTGGAGGCATTTTAAGCCTTTTGGAGGCTTTTCAGATGGTTTTATGGGTTTTTGATGGAAATATGGTAGGAAAATGGACAAATGAGCCATGTAATGGGGCAGATGAGGCAGTGAACCATTTTTGGGTGTTAAAACCACCCATCATTTAAGCAAGCCTCCTCTTATTTCCTGCTTCTTCCTCTATCTCTATTTTCCTAGCCTTACTCTCTTAAAACTTCTTAAATTGTTCTTTCATATCTACTCTAGTATGTCCAATAACATCTAGTGGAGATTCATATTCCTTCACTTGCCCTTTTATGGAATCCAAGTGTTGTTTAAGCCTAAAAATTCCCCCACCCTTAATCCACTTCTTTCAATACTTGCAATACATCCCCCCCTCAACAACATCTGCATGGGCCCATGTAGGATCTTTTGCTTTTGGGGCCATTTTTTATTGCACAAGTGTCACTCCACAAGCTTGAATAGGATATTAGTGTTAGTCTACCAAATCAATGATTCAAAATCTCAATACCACTCTCTTGAATCCTTACATGCTGCAAGCAGGAAATATATTGTTAAATGTTAGTAACTTAGTGAATCAATTTCAAATTCACACATAAATAAAATCATTGCCTTTAAAATTTTATTTTTTTAACCCAAATAATAGCAAATTGTAAATAACAATTTTCATAAATAATAGAAAACTATAAATAGCAATGTTTTATAATTTGCAAACTTTTATGACGGAAAACTGTAAGTTTAAGATTTTTGCCTTTGGTAAACTGTAAATAGCGTTTTTTTTATAAAAACTTTAATAAACATTGTCACTTACCTCTGATATTTGAAATTGTAAAAAGAGTGAAAATGGAAACTGCCCACACTCCACAGTGCACATAGACCACTCCTGAGTCCCAATATCCCACGAATCCACACATAGGGGCCCACTCCCACCGTCTACGATGCCAAATCTCCCACTCTTCATTGTGCATACTTTTATCTCCAGACTTCAAATCGCCACTAGCTCGTTGCTCTCTCTCCAAAGTTCAAACTTCAGTCTTCAAGCCACATGCTCCAACCTCCAATTTTAGAACTTACGGTGGGGGAACATTGTAGACTTGTAATGTGGGACCATGGGTTGGGTTGGGTGGGTATTAGGGTAACAGGTTAGGTTAGGAATTTTAAAAAATGATTTAAATTAAAAAAAACTTGGCAACATTGCATAGGTCCCACCCAAAAGAACCGGTCGGTTTGGGTCGTGAATCGATCGAGCAGACCGGTACGGTACCGAACAAACTAGTTTGGTGTCTAAAATAGCCGGTTTGGTACCAAACTGGTCACCGAGCCGATTTATCATTAGGTTTGAACTGGTTTGGTAATGAACTAGTGAATCGGTCGGTTCAGATTCTGGTTCAACCGACTTTTTAAACTATGGTGAAGATGTTGATTTTTTGCTAAAAACTATAAAAAAGACTAGTGTCTATATCAAAAAAAATTTACAAGCACGTGATTTTAGTTGTCTGCAATAATACCACATATAGACCATGAAAGGTCATTCAGAAATAAGTAGAAATTTAAGAGCATATGACGATATAGCTTGTCATCAAAATACCTTTAAACTCTCGTTGTTTAAAGCGAGTTCCAGAATCCAATTCCTTAATTATATCATTTTTGACTTCCCAAAGCTGACATGTACCTTTGACAAGCAATAGTCCCAGTTTAGATAATTGATAACAAATCTCATTATGCTCCCTATATATATGGTGGAATGATACATCTTCAAAGAGTACTAGCTGCGTGTATATATCCTCATAAAGTGATCTGAGAAAGATATTTTGAGGAGGCTTTTTCACATGAATCCAATCAATCACAATAAGAGAGTCCCCAAAAATATGAAGAATATTGATCCCTCTAGAAAGAGCCAATTTAATGACTATCCAGACAACCAACAATTCTTCTCTATTATTAGTAGATTCACCTATTCCAATAGAGAATTTGAACCGATTCCTCTCAGAGAGATAGAATATACCCCAACACCTCCAATAGTTGGACTGCACTGAGATGCACCGTCAAAGTATCCCCATGGAATGGATTTGTCGATATGTTGCAGAATAATCATTATCATTGGAACATCATTCTTGACCTACAGGAAGTGATCCAATATGGAAAGGATCCAAGAATAATAAATGTGTGGGGGAATATGAATAGCTTGGAAAATCGACTTGTTCCTAGCAAGACATGCCCCCCATATCAGTGAGGCTGGGAGGCTAGGAGAGCACTAAATTCTCGATAGGCAGGATTTTCAAGCCAAAGATGAAAAGTCTCCATAAATTATTCCCCATCCAAACAAAATGGGAACCAATGATTTGAGACACATACTGCCACATTCCTTGGATATATGGACAGTAAAGGAATATATGATTGATATATTCACCCTCCATTTTACATAGGGGATGTCTACTTGGCCCAACATTGAATTTATTCATAAAATTGTTCCAAACCGAAACTTTCCTTATAAGAGTGATCCATCAGAACAATTTGTTCTTGAGTGGACAATTTAAATTCTAGATAATTGAGTACCACCAGTCGGGAGGGGTAAAATATTCAACTTCACGTAGAGTTTCGTAACCAATCTTTGGCAAGTACGAGCTGCCTATGACATTTCTAGTCCACAATAGGGAGTCCTCCTTGTCTCCTAATCTAATGTGGCTATCTTTCAACACTTTAATATATTCATCCTAGTGTGCCTTATCATCAAATTCGAAACCCATAGCTTCAACATATAGCCATTATTATATTATGGGTGTGGATAGCATCAAATCGTGAATATGAGATAGGAAGATAAAACCTTTATCAATAA
Organism: Pseudotsuga menziesii; assembly: GCA_001517045.1. Taxonomy (NCBI): domain Eukaryota; kingdom Viridiplantae; phylum Streptophyta; class Pinopsida; order Pinales; family Pinaceae; genus Pseudotsuga; species Pseudotsuga menziesii. Next base: position 40,680 of record LPNX010272832.1, read on the forward strand.
GAGAATTAATCATATGTTTTGGAATAAAGTGTTGCCACCTTACAACCAATCCATGGGTGGAGACCCAATCTAATGTTCTTGTCATTACCTGCATCCCATGAAATCCAATCACAAATAAGATTGAAAGTTGAAAGAAGGGCTTTCCACATGATGGAGAAGTTTCTATGTGATTTTTCACTAGAGAGGGTCCATTCCAAAATAGATAGGGGAGACAAATACTTTTTATGCACAAATTTTACCCATAGAAAATAATTCTTTAACAAACGCAAAATTCCTTTAGCAACCAATGCTTTCAAAAATATCAAATGATGTCTAAGACCCCATCCCCCACAGTGCTTACGCAAGGGAAGTCTACTCCATGAGACCCATTGATAAGATTTATTGCCCAGATCCTTTCTCCATAGAAAACTAAAACAATTTTTCCTCATATACTTATGAACACCAGTCAAGACATGTGCCAAAGTAACCCAAAACACGGGAATACCTTCTATGACAGATTTAAGTAACACCAATATTACATTCTTAGATAACCACTTATTACACCAATGTTGAAGCTAATTCTCAACTTTTTTGATGTGCCAAGACCAATCCTTAATACTATAGTCATTCAGTTTCAAGGTAAATCCCAAATATTTAAAACCCTGGTTAACATCTAAGATCTCAAATTCAAGTTGTGATGTGATTCAATCACCAACCTCTTGAGCTAGATTCATAATAGCGATAGTAGATTTGTTGGGATTCCAAATCATACATGTATCCTTCGAAAAGAGGGAAAGTAGAGATTTAAATTTTTTAATCTCCCTCCTAGAGCCATCCAAAAAGAGAAGGATGTCGTCAACGAACAAAAGGTGAGTTATGTACGTCGTACCACCAAATAGGAGCCTTTTAGATTTCCATTATCTATCTTTCACAATAATTATTCCGAGACCTTCCATAACAAGAATAAATTCGATTGGTGCGAGAGGGCACCCTTTTCTAACACCTCTTCCCAGTCGGAATAAATATGATGTTGAACCATTTATGAGGACCGCAAAACTAACAGACTGAACACATGAAAGAATCCAGTTCACCGTGTCTAGGCAGAAACCTAGCTATAATATAACAAGCCTAAGGAAGGTCGAATTCATACAATCGTATTCCTTAGATTATTCTACCTTAATGACCACTAACGAAATATGTTTAACCTTTGTCAAATGTAGCACTTCGTGTGTTATGCCTATGACCTCATGTATTTGTCGACCGTCTAGAAATACAAATTGTTCAAGGGTGATGTATTTTTATAAAATATCTCTCATTTTGTTTGATATCACCTTAGCAAATAGTTTATAAATGCAATTACGTAAATATATAGGTCTAAGATCATCTATTCTCATAATCTTATATGATTTAGGAATAAGAGCGAGAAAGGTAGAATTAAAAGTATTTAGTACTGCATGTTTTAGTCTAGACTCTTGATTCCTCAATAACCAAGAGCAAATCTTCACTAATAAATTTGAACATACATGAATAGAACTCGATGGGTTAACCATCATGCCCTAGTCTCTTATCATGTTTCATTGCTTCAATGGCCACCATAAGTTTGTCATGGGAGATAAACACTTCAAGTGTGGAATTGTAATGTTCCATGATCTTATATAAAGATCATAACACTAACTATTGCTGCAAATTAAATTAAAATTCTGATATATAACTTGCATACATTCAGTAAATCTTTGGACTAGCTGGCAAATAGGGGTGTTTTACTGAGAAATTCATAGGAATGGAAGAGGGATGAGGGAAGCAACCAAATAATATTTCAATACATATATATAATATTCCATAACACATTTAAATCAGAGACCATTTATGTTTCAGAGTCAGCTATGTTGAAACTTACTCCCACGCTTCTGGGGCACCCAACCGTGAAACTATTAAGATTCCTTCATTGCATTTCAACCAGAATCTTGGGAAAATGCACAGAGGTATTATCAGACACTTGGAAAATAGAAAATAAGGTTTCAATCAGTTTGAAACATTTCTGGAAAGGTTTGGGAATTTTAGGAGTGAATTGGGAAAATTAGGAAATCTTGGCTTAATGAGGCCCTGAGCAGTGGAGGCTACTCAAATAAGGTACATATTCAACTAAATATTATTTTTTGGGTTTTTGTGGATAGAGGTGACTATTAACAACATCCATCATCTTAAGGAATTTCATTTGGATTGACAGAACTCTCAAAATTACGAAAATGGCGAGACTAGTCAAATTTAACTAGTCATCTAGCTAGGGTGTATAGAAACACATGAAATTCATAGAAGAATTGAATCAGACCTGAGAATTGAAATTAAAATAGCCTAATAAAGCTTAAATCAGCATATTACACAACTCAGACTCAGGTTCATGGACACTACTCAATTATGCCCTAAACTCATCAAATCCCTCATTTTCACGGAAAATTAAGCTCATACAAGGAAAAATTAATATGTAAGATTATTGGACAGAAATATTACAGTATGACAGAGATATTAACAAATTTTATAGGCTGATACACATCATAAGTAAGTAGAATGACTGACCACTCCAGAATAGGACTCAAAACAGTGGGCAGGAGGCCCAAAATATGACAACATAATGGATGGGAGCGTAGGTGAAGCTTTGGATTCACTGGAGCTCGATTTCACTGATGATGATGGATTCAATAAGTGACTGATATGATCTCATGGGATTATCATTATGTGCTCCACACCTACAATGAGAAATGAATGGGAGGAAGAAGAATGAGGAAGGGAAGGAAAATACTTGGGGCACATATCCCAATAGACTGAGGCTCACCACTCACTAATGAATATTAAGCTTCAATCAATTACAAAACATACAATAACCAAACTGATTAAATGATCTCTAATTGTATTTAAATAAAACCACTGGTGACTTGTTTGGCACGTATAGGCAATAGGTGACCTGTGAGAGAAAGTCATCCACTTTGAAACCCTAACCCTAACCACATGATGTGCACTACTTGAAAAATTAGCATGTAAGAGATAAGAAATATGTTTCCTTGTCATCCCTCTCCATTCAATTTTGAAACCGCAACCTCCTTGGCCCAGAGTTGTTGCTTTTACCTATGACAACTTTTTCTAAACTGTTTGCTTTTGTGACCGAGTCTCCAAATGGAACTGCTCCCTCCTTTGTCAATTGTTTCCTCTTTTCCTTATGAATTTTTTTTATGTCTTTCCTGATTTTGTATATGAATTATTTTCTTTATCTTTTGTAACTTTCCCTTTTCCATCTGATTTATTTTGTCATACAGTTTCTAATTCTCCTCCTTGGCAAGTTGGATTTCCCATTGCGCCCTCATAACATCGCAAGCTCAATTCCACATATTATTTGCACTTTATTTAATTAATTAATGAAATAAAACTAAGTATAAGCCTCATAAATAATATTTGGACAAAATTCCCTAGGTGAGGTAATTAATGCATATTTTGACCCCCTAGGTGTTGGACAAGGTAAACACTTTTGATGTCCAAAATATGGGGACATGACAGTCCTCCCCTCCTAAACATGCTTGTCCTCAAGAGGAAGCACTCCATAGTGCAGAAAAATTGTTCACCATGTAGGAGAATTGGAGCATGAACTCATGTGTATAAAAGGTTGACTTGCTCCATCAAGCCAGCACGTAAAGTTTCTCCAAAAACAAGTAATGCCAGGGTCCCATTGTTTGCATTGCACCCCCTTCAGTGAGAATTCCTTCCAACACAACTTATCAAACAAAAATATGCATGGATCCCATTTCCTCAACTGTAAGTATCCAAACATTAGTATCCACCATAACAAATTATCGTCATAGGAAATGAGATGCATGATGTGGAAATCATACCACTGCACTAAAAAATTGGAATTTCTCATTGCAAAATTGGAAATATGTGAGATTTCCCCACCCAACATAAATTTATTTATGTTCTTGATGCACATCAGCATTGAATTTCATAATGATGTTTCTGCAATGACAATGGTTTGAGTTCCATGTCCCAAGACAATCATGGGAATCCTCCAACAACCATAGGTTCCCATGTTGCTCACAGAAGATGTAGGATGTGTCTACTGAAAATTCCATGGTGTAAGAAAAAGGTACACCCTCCAAGGTGCATAAATTCAACAAGTATCTACCCATTCCTACCATATATGTAAAAATCCTCCAACTATCAGATCCATATGGGGATTTTATTGCTTTCCCATGTGCACAATCCCAGTGGATCAAATCTCTGTCGCACTAGTCATGCAATCACAACCATGAATGGAGGAATCAAAGATAGGAAACAAATGCATTTTATGTTGTTCAGAATGGGGTGGTTCTCTCATCAAATCCCCATGGATGAGTGTGGGATCCTCCTGATCCTTAATTGGCACCCAAAGAAATAATCCCTTCACTCAGTTATCATTCTCATGTGTTGTAACTGTAGTAAAAGGTGTAGAAGATGGAAATTCATGAACCAATTTGAAACCCGTGTAATACTCATCCACCGGGAAGGTGGGGGAATCCATGACTCCTTTTATTGGTTCATAATTTGTACCATCATGTGCCTCCTCCAAAAATATACATCCTTCACCATGGGGCATCTCCAAATCTCTCTGGAAAAGTACAAGTGCTTGATCTCCATTTTGTTTTCTCTCAAATCCTTCAAACACATACAAATCACAATGCACCTCCTGTGCATATGTACTGGAGGTATATAATGGAGTCAAAAAACATATTTGTGGATGCCCCCATGTCAGGACTATGTCAGTCACAAAAAAAGAGTTTATTGCATAAATTCAACTATTTTACTCCCAAGGTCTCCATTCAAAGGTGTCTCTATCCACCCAATCAATGGATGAATAAGGAATTTTATTTACTGATCCATATGGAAAGTTATGAGTCATATTTTTTATAGATAAGAAGACTTCATCCTTATCCTCAATCTCAAAGGGTTCTTGGTCCATATCGTCTTCCTCGTATCTTTTCCAAAGCATCTGCAAATCTTCTCTTTTTCCATGTCCTTCCTCCACATGAGATTTCCCCATTATACCAAGAACATTTCCTTCCATGCAACATGAAAGGTGTCACATCCTCAACTCCTTTTGAATTTAATAGTTCTGCAACTTTGAATCTTGAAGGGATCTTTGTGTGCTATTCAATGAGTTACTGGTGATCTCCAAATCATGAGTGAGCCTGTCAGATTCTTCTTCCCCCTTATTGAGTACACTATGGTACATCTCAGCCACTATGAGGAGATGATCTATGTCATATAGTAAGTTCACATATCTCACCCTCATCTTGGACATGCCTTATTTCAATGCTATGCACTCCTCCAGAAATGCTTCTCCTTCCATCTCTCCTCGAGAAGCTTTCCAACAACACCTTGCCACTAAGGCAATGATGTCAACAAAGTTGTTCGTGGCTGCCATAAAATTTTCTCTGTCCTCCTTAAGTGGTCCACTCATATGATGTGGCTCACAAAGAAGATCCTCCACCAAGGTTTCTTCCTCTGAAGGATGGAATGACATGTGATCTATAAAAAAATCATAAATCATCTCATTCCTTGGCATTTCAGCTTCATCATGTTGCAAGATATTACAAAATTCTGAACTGTGTCCATCCCTTTGCATCATATTTTTCTCCTTCAAATTTCCTAGTTCACATCTAGCTGGTGGGGGCTTGTCTTCCACTTCCTTAGGGAGTTCAAACAATGAATTCAGATCTGATATTTGTTATTATTTTGGATCTGATCCAAAAGATCCATTATCACCATTAACAACATCACCTTGCTTTGCACCGATTTTTTGTTCACCAACAGAGAGAGTAGGATTAAATTCATCTCCCTCGCAATTGTCCTTCATCTTGCAGTCCTCAGATGCAAGTGAATATTTTTCATCCTCTAAATGATCAGATGGCTGTAGAAGAACATGGCTGCTGCAAAAATTAGAACCTTCATCATACATGTTCTTTACTTTATCCTCTCCCTATATAGATACTTTGGTGTCCTACTCCTCCACCAAATTTTCTGGTTCACACCTAAGCGGTGTGGCCTTGTTTTCTTCTTCATTATGTGGCTCAGGACGTGACTGTAAATATGATTTGTGTACCTATTTTGGATCTGATACAAAATATGTCTCACCACCCATACATGATCCAACACCTTGAGCAGTTATTTGGAGATCACCAACCAAGAAACTTGAAGTGCCTTCATCTTCAACTCCTCTCCCTATGCAACCACCTTGTGGTGACTTGCACTTCACCTCATGGATCTTCTTCTTCAAGGAAATTGAAGCCTATTGATATTGAGTGGTACTCAAACCATATATTTTGGAATCTCTTTTGGAATAAAATCCAAACAGTATCCTACGGATTGGACAAGCATATGGATTTGATGAAACTTCCCTTTTGGATCCTCTTTTGGCTCCAGGTGCGAACCATTCAGTCTCCACTTTCTTGAACACTTCATCAACCATGTGTGAAATATTTCTCATTTTTTCCCTACAGTATGGATCTATGAATAGCTTACGTATTTCCATATTATAGAAATCTCGAAAATATAAGACCTCCCTTATCTCTTCTTTCAAGGCACTGTATTCCATGATATACTGGGAAGATTTCTTAGAGTTATTCCCATTGAACACTTGATCACCAACACGAGTATATTTATGCCAAATGGATTCATCATAATATGGAGGCAAGAAATCATCAACATAATCCCTACATAATATATATGAGGTACTACATGTGGTCTCTTCATAATCTTCTTCTTCGTACTGCTCAATGTCTTCTTCAATCATTGGTAGCTACCTCATAGCTGCAATTGGATTTAATGATTTGCAAAACTTATTCACTAAGATATTAAATTCCATAGGGGTGGAGGAAAGTGCTCTGATACCACTGTAATTTTCCAGGATCTGATGTACATATCAGAACACTAACTATTTCTTCAAATTAAATTAAAATTCTGATATATAACTTGCACACATTCAGTAAATCTTTGGACTAGGCAAATAGGGGTATTTTACTGAGAAATTCATAGGCAAGGAAGCGATAAGAAGGAAGAAACCAAAGAATATTTCAGGACATAGATATCATCTTACCTAACACATTTATATCAAGGACCATTTATTTTTTAGATTCAGCTATGTTGTAACTTATTCCCACGCTTCTGGGTCACCCAACCATGAAAATAGGAAGATTCAATCATTTCCTTTCAAAAAGAGGCTTGGGAAAATGCACAGAGGTATTATAAGACAATTGGAAAGCATAAAATAAGGTTTCAATCAGTTTGGAACAATTCTATAAATGTTTGGGAATTTTAGGAGTGAATTGGGAAAATTGGGCAATCTTGGCTTAGTGAGGCCCTGCGCAGTGGAGGCTGCTCAAATCAGGTACATATTCAGATAAATATAATTTTGGTGGTTTTTATGGACATAGGGATATTTTATCAACATCCATCATATTACATAATTTCATTTGGTTTAACATAACTCTCGAAATTACAAAAACGGCGAGACTAGTCAAATTTAACTAGTCATCTAGCTAGGGTGTACAAAAACACATGAAATTCATAGAAGAAGTGCATCATACCTGAGAATTGAAATTAAAATATCCCAATGCATCAACATATTACACCACTCATACTCAATTTCATGGCCACTACTCAATTATTATTGCACTAAACTTATCAAATCCCTCATTTTCATGGCAAATTAAGCTCATACAAGGAAAACTTAATATGTGAGCTTATTGGAAAGAAATATTATAGTATGAACGAGATATTAAACAGAATTTATAGGCTGATACACATCAGAAGGAATCAGAATGACTGGCCACTCCAGAATAGGACTCAAAACATTGGACAAGTGGCCCAAAATCTGACAACATAATAGATGGGAGCATAGGTGAATCTTGGGATTCACTGGAGCTTGATTTCACTATTGATGATAGCTACAATAAGTGACTGATATGATTTCATGGGTTGATCATCATGCACTCTAAACCTGAAATGAGAAAGGAATGGGAGGAAGAAGAATGGGGAAGGGAAGGAAAATAATTGGGGCACATCTCCCAATAAACCAAGGTTCACCACTCAGTAATGAATCTTAAGCTTCAATCAATTACAAAACATACATTAACCAAACTAAGTAAATGAGCTCTAATTTTATTTAAATAAAATCATCGGTGACTTGTTTGGATGGTATAGGAAATAGGTGACCTGTGAGAGAAAGTCATCAACTTTGAAACCCTAAACCTAACCACATGATGTGCCCTCCTTGAGAAATTAGCATGTAAGAGATAAGAAAGATGTTTCCCTATCATCCCTCTCCATTCAATTTGGAAATTGTGCCCTCCTTGGCCCAGAGTTGTTGATTTTCCCTATGATAGATTTTAATGAATTGTCCACTTTTATGACTGACTCTCCAAATGGAAACCACGGCCTCCTTTGTCAATTGTTTCCTCTTTCCCTCATGACATTTTTTCTGTCTTTCCTACTTTTGTATCTGACTACTTTTCTTTTCCTTTTGGCACTTGCCCTTTTCCATCTGATTGCTTTTGTCATACAATTTCTAATTCTACTCCTTGGCAAGTTGGCTTTCCCATTGTGGCCTCCTAACATGGAAAGCTCAATTCCACATATGATTTGCACATTAATTAATTAATTAATGAAATAAAACTAAGTATAAGCCTCATAAATAATATTTGGACAAAATTCCCTAGGTGAGGTAATTAATGCATCTTTTGACCCCCTAGATGTTGGACAAGGTCAACACTTTTGATGTCCAAAATGTGGGGACATGACAGGCATTTTGCTCATCATTAATGAAAAATGGGAATGTGTTATAATCTCCATATGTGAGGAAACATTGCACTCTTCTCCTCCCTATAAATATTAGAAAACTTATTTTTATGTGCATCCTCTATCTCCTAGATAATGTGAATGTTAACCATGTGCTTAGTGTAACTATCAAAGTAATTGGAATTATTGTCCCATTGTTGCATCCACATGGCACAACTCTTAAGTCTAAGATTGGTATCCTAATCCTGTAACAACTTTCTGCAAGCATATTCAAGTTCATGTATTTGTAATTTCTTATCAATAGAAAAAACCCCTTCAGAAGATGTAGAGTAAACAGAGTCAAATTGTTGCTCAATATTAATGAGCTATTTCTTCTTCTTTTTTTTCCTTTATCTTCCTCACCCATGGACTGGTAAGAGACATTAATATCTTGATGTTGTTAAAAAAATGTACCGCCACTGACAAATGTGGATCCAAGAGATAAGGTATCTAATGAGACTCGACAAGGTTATGAATATCATAATATTGTAACCACATCGCATTGAACTTGAAGGGGGCTAGAGGATTTTGAAGATCCCTTTTGATTTCTAAGAAAACTAGAAAATAGTCAAAATCACCTCCAATGTTGATCCATTTCTTAATACAAGAATCTAACTGTATCATACCTTCGTTAAGAGGAAAATGGTCCAATATTTTATCGATATCCTATAATCCAATGCGCATATTTCACCTGGAAGGTTTAATCTAAACCGATGGATGGTCAAGCAAAGAGACCTCATCCAACTTATTAGCAAAATAATATAAGAGGGTCAGGGAAAGTTTTAAGGCTCCATAATTTTCTCAAAGTGTATAAACCCTAGCAATTTTAGTTTGTAGATTTCTGCGGATTGTCCGAAAAAACCCTACAACAAACCCTAGCAAATCTTACTAATTCTTAAATTTGCAACCATAATATGTTTGGTAATTTTTCAAATGAAAATTCAAATTTCTAACGGATTTATATAGTTTTTGGACAATTTTTGGTGATTTTTAGAGTAAAAAAAATTATCCCATGGAATTTGGGAAAATCATCTTTGAAAAAAAAGCAAATTGGTAAATCATTTTTTGGGGAAAAAGGCCGAAAATATCCCATGGGATAAATTTTCCCTAGAGAGGGTTTTTTATGGTTGTATCTCCCCAAGTCTTTGCCTCATCAATAGGGAAGTTTAGATCCCTTACTAATATGAACATCTCCACATCATGAAATCCAACTTTCAGGATATTATTCCAATTGTCCGAATGTGTACCATAAATGTTCAAAATTGTAAATGAAAAACTCAAATCTCTATAAAAAAACTATGTTCCCAAACCAGGAGGGATCACCCAGCTAGAAGTGCAATGGAGAGACTTGGTCTGCCACCTAGTTACCATCCCACTTGATCTTCCCTAAGTGTCATGACCAATGAAAAACTAATCAGGCAACAAAGTCTAAAGAATAGAGATAGTTGAATCACTTATGGACAACATCTCCTAAAGTAAATTGACATTAGGATTATGAAGTGTGACCAATCTCTTTAGGGCCAATATTTTTTGGGGTTTCCCTAACCCTATAATGTTGAGAGATATGTATAAAACTAGGTAACCTCCAAAATGGAGGTGTGTGCTAAGGCCCCCTTAATATTCCTTTATCTCCCTCCTTTAACGTCCAAAACAACCTAGATTCTGGAAGAAGCCATGACTGATGATCGACCTCGAATTCTTCCTATACTCCTCTGGGGGTCCTTGTGTAAGCACTCTATAGGTCCATATTTCACAATAGATTTGGAAATTGATTGGGTTCTGAAGTGATACCTTTAGTACTTTTCCATATTCATAGTATTAGTAACCTCCTCATACATTGTAGTAGTTTGTGAATGCATAATACCCACTAAAGCATTGGGACTAGAGTAAGGAGGAGAAAGGGTGGCCTCTCGGGAATTCATGTACAGGGTGAAATCCCTAGAAGTGACGATTGATGCTATGCAATTCATATTTCTAGTATCAATCCCATTTCTTCACCCTTGTTAGCATCACTTTATGTAATGAGTGCTAAGTGGACTATTAAAAACCATGAGAAGTTGGTCAATCGTGACTATAATCATGGGATATGGGTCATAGATTAATGACTTACATGACACAAATAATCCCAAAAATGATATATCATATGTTGGACTACAAAAACCCTTATGCTTAAATAAAAAAAAGTTAGGGGAGCTATAACCGAAAAGTTCATAAGGCCGAATACTTACTAAGGTTTTGCAAATAGGGTAGCAATCTAAGTGGGCTTGATTTTGGGGAAAACATCATAGTTAAGCGCGCTTGGGACAGAGGAGTTATGGGATGGGTTACCTCCTAGGAATTTTTGGTTACCAGGTGCAAGCCCAAAAAGTGATGATTGATCAATCTCACTTCTTCACCCCTGTGAGCATCACCCAATGCAATGAGTTCTAAGTGAACTATTCAAAACCATGAGAAATTGGTCAGTTGCAACTATACACATGGGATATGGGTAATAGAGTAATGACTTACATGACATAGATAATCTCAAAAATGACATATCATATGCTAGACTGTGAAAACCCCTATGATTAAATAAAAAATATTTAAGGGAGATCTAAGTGAATAGTTCATAAGGAACAATACTTGATAATATTTTTCAAATGGGGTAGAAAGCTAAGTTGGATTAGTTGTGGGGAAAAATTCACAGTTAAGACACTTAATCCAGAGGAGTTTTGGGATGGGTAACCTCCTAGGAAGTCCTGGCTATTAGGTGCATACCTTGGAATTGATGATTGATGCTATGCAATTCATTTATGTATTATCAATCCCACTTCTTTACCCCTGTGAGCATCAGTCAATGCAATGAGTGCTAAGTGGACTGTTCAAAACCATTATAAATTGGCTAGTTTCTACTATACTCATGGGATATGGGTCATATATTAATGTCTTACATGATGCAGATAATCCCAAAAATGATATATCATATGTTGGTCTACAAAAACCCCTATTCTTAAATAAAAAAGAGCTAAGGGAGCTCTAACTGAATAGTTCGTAAGGCATAATACTTGCTAATATTTTGCAAATGGGGTAGAAAGCTAATTGGGCTTGGTTGTGTGGAAAAATCCACAGTTAAGCGCAATTGAGCCAAAGGAGTTCCAGGATGGGTGACCTCTTAGGAAGTCCTGGTTACTAGGTGCAAACCTCTGAAGTGATGATTTATGCTATGCAATTCATTTTGATAGTATCAATCCCACTTATTCACCCCTCTGAGCATTACCGGATGCAATGATTGTTAAGTGGACTACTGCTTAAAACCATGAGAAATTGATTAGTTGTGACTATACTCATGGGTTATGGGTCATAGATTAATAACTTACATGACACACATAATCCCATGTGATTAAAGAAGATTATATACTATCAATGTAAATAGATCCTATAGAGAGAGATTGCACATGTGGAAAACTATGGACAATATTCTCTTTGTGTAATTCTCATAAGAAATAGTTGCAACCGCTAGGTAGTATTGGTGTAGTTGCAGCATATCCATTATGCAATCCATTCCTCCATATTGTGTTTCCAAAATGAATTCTAATCAATGCTTGTATTTGTATGATATGGTCTATGTGCAAGTTGTGCAATTAGATGAGTTATGGAGAATTAGTTGTTTTCACTAATTGCAAAGTCTTTGTTATGTAGGCAAGAAGACTTTTTTGTTTTTAAGATTACTTATACCTACAACATGCAAATCTATCCTTGGTGATCTTAATGTATCGACAAATTATAAGAACAACAATGCAAGTACTTTTTTGGTTGTTAACGAATGTTGATAAAAAGCAGCAACACCAAATGAAAAAGTCCAAGTGAGCTTTGTAGCTCTATCATAGAATCATTTTTTGTTATATATTACAAACTGGAAAACTAAAAACAAAAAATTATAGTACAAATAGTTAATTGTTGGTTTCTCTTTTGCAGTAGCACTAAAGATTGAATCTTGATAACTAAACAAAATATGCTTGAATATGTATCAGTAGCTTTGTTTTTTTCTAGAATGTTGAACCTTTTTTGTTTTATAATTGAGCCATAAATTTGTTTTCAACATTGATAATCTTGTAACTAAATGTATTCTTTATTTTTTGTAGACTTGGATTTAAATGAATTAGATGTTTTTTTAATTGAGTTCAAGATTGGGGAAAAACCTGAAACTTTGAGACCCTAACATGCAACCTCTAGAGGTTAAAATACATACAGGAAAAGCATGAATTGAGCAACGCTTGGTCCAAATCGATGTTATGAACTTTAGAATGTTTCCAATGAAATTGGTTGATTCTCTATCATGTTTTGAAGACCATATGTTCTCTTTGTTAAATATGATTTAAGGGGTATTAAGGATATAGGTAGTGTACAAATGGTAAAGATTGCATGGCCAATATATGCATATGAGATTTAAAATATAACTCACAATTTTAGAAAAGCATAGAAACAAGGCCTATGTGAAATTTAAATGGGAAGAAAGGAATGAAGTGAATAATAAATTTTAAGGAATTAGTGACCTTCATTAATGTCATTTTTGTTTTAGAAAGATAGATCTGTAGTATTCAGTTGCAGAAGCTTTAGTAGCTAATGTTGTAGAAAATTGTCCACGTGACTTGGACAAACAAATATATAGCTATATTTAATCTATAACATTGTTGCAACATGCCATTAAATTAATGTTCAAATATAATTTTCTTTAAATGATAACAATGATGGGGAACACATGTGTAGAGTGTGGCACTAGCATTTTTTTTTGTTTCATAATCTGAAATGCTTCTAAGATGCAATGGGAAGTTGACTTGATCTCATTACATAATATTTATATCCTTTCCAATGGTCAATATTTGATGTGGATTCTATGTATGAAAATTATGCGTGATTTTGTTTAGATGAATAGCATAAGCATTTAGAGAATGCATATCAACAACGTTTCTATGGAAATAACTCAAAACAATGACTATGACATATTATACACAAAACAAGAGTTTCTGAGGAGAGAAATCAAAGTGGAAAACATTAAATAACACTAGTAGAAAATGAGAGATAAATGATTAGGCGGACAAAACATTTGGTCACCACATTTTTTCAAGGTATAAATGACCAAAATTGAGTGAGCCAACTAAAAATGACCAAAGGAATGAACAATTGGGTCATGGGATAAAATATATGACCATATAACAAGTAACTAAACTAAAAATGACCACATAACAAATAACATTAAGAATATGAATTGGTCATTTATTTGGTTATTGTTAGTTGTGTCACTCCGACAATGGAAAAATGCAATTTTGACAATGAATTTGTACAATTTACTAAATTTAACATTGCAGATGGATTCATAGACCGCTAATGGATTCAATGGGTTATTCACTCAGTGGGTCATTTAGTGGGGGTCTCTGAATCCATCTACAATGTTAAAATTTAGTAAATTATTGACCCCCTAATGGATTTGGCAGTTTATTCCCTCATTAATGTTTCATCAATTGGATCATTGGGAAATAATATTGTTTTCAAATAATATATGACAGTGTATGCTTTGTTATTATCAGCAAATATGGTCCTGCCTCTCCAATGATGCTAAAGTTATTCGATATCCCCTCTACAATGTCATCCTACCATTAGACACCAAATATTTGATCATGATTTTTCAACTAGCGTCATTATACCCATCAACATATGTCCCCGTAGCCATAATTTTGTTATAACCTACAATATGTATGTCAATCGACAAAGTCACATGTCCCTAGCTCCCACGACACCTACCATTGAATGACACAATATATATATATAATTGTTGATTAATTGCCATGATTGATATTACATTCTACCCATTACCAAACATAATTTTTTTGGAAAGCGTCGTTTGGTCATCGTTCAGTGCCCCAATTGCGACCACTTGGGGGAATAATGACCGACCCTAATACACTATCATGGTTCGATGTGGAAGTTTTGGGTTTCGATTCCTCTGGCACTACATATATCTTGATGCAAGAACCACCAACTATGCTAAGAAGATATTTTATGTAGTAGCAATCAAAGGAGTTTTTTCATTACCAGTGTTTCAGTGATAAAACCATTGATTGGCACTAAATTTTGTCTTGGTGGGATTTGTTTGGGTAAGGATTCCATTACACGGGTTGAATGTTGTGTGAAATCGATTGAATGGGGCATGAAATCAGAATTTAGGGCATTAAATAGCTCACATCCATGCAAAAATTGTAGTTGGAGTTTGTCCTATTCACATCTATATATTTGTACTTATTACAATGGAGGAAAAGGAAGCATTGGAAAGAAATTGGAGGCTCCTGAAGAGGCATGTGAAGGATTCTCTAGCAGCAGAGGATTCTATATCAGCAAATATGAAAACTACATCTCCTTCCGAGGTTAACAAATGTCATGTTTCCTCTCCCCTTTGTCATGCACCTTGGACGTTATATTATCTATGTGCATTGGGAGCTATATTCTCTATGGATGTGATCTTGGAATGAAATGTTAATTTGGTTGAACTGAATCCTGATTTTCATAGTTTGTAGTGATATTTTCATAGTTTGGAGTGAAATGAAGCCTAATTTTCATAGTTTATAGTGAAATGTTTGTATGGACTTGAAGGTAATCTTCTTCTTGATTTTATAGGTTTTTGTGCATTTTTTCTTCCTACTTTGCATTCTCGTCTTCAAATATATTTCACATAGTGAGAGATAAAGGTACCCAATGGAAAGAAATTGTGTGGTTGTGGTTGAAATTTTGTTGATAGTGATATGTGTTTCCCTCTCAAGGATCACATCGAACCTGCCTATCCTTCCCAGGCTAATCAACCAACCTATGTAATCAATTTTACCTCTTTGTTCTTGGTCATGATTTATGACAGTGAGCAGCAATAGTCCTTTAAACAGACTATAGCCCCTCCTTTTTCTTAAATTTGTGCCTTGATATATTTCCCAAGCATGTTGTCATTTACAAAGTTATAAATGAGGAGGTCAAACCTAGGAGAGGGTTTGATATTTTTCTTCTTTAGAGAGTTGACCTTTAGCATGCCAATTTGGGGTTGATCCCTAGCCCACCTCTTCAATACGAATTTGAATTTCTATTCTGAAAAATATCTTAACAACCATTAGAAATAAAAACAATATGATTTCAAGAAATTAATTAAGGATATATTAGGGAAACCCCTTGGAATGGAAACGCAGTAGCCTTGAAGAAGGCACAACTTATATTGAGGTGACAGTGGGAAGTAAGCTATGCAAAACTCTAAGGTATTCCCTGTTTTCAACGGATTCCTAGAGAGGGAGGTCTAAGACTTCTAGTGGGTGTGCTACGTGCTCATTTCTCTCTATAGCTAGGCAAACATTCAGGGGGGAAACAACAGGATAGTTCTCATGGACATCCATGTGGTAGTTATAAATTAATATGCTTTATAATAGTTCCTTTTAGTAAAGTGGACCAACAAGAAGGCCCAACTAATATCTATTGGATGAATAATTAATCCCCACATCAACAAACTATAAAATGCTATGGTGAAAGAACTAGAGTAGGGAAAGTTATTTTTTCAAATGATCAACATTATCATCATCATGATATGATAGAATTGAAATAAAAGGGTCTAGAAGGAAAAGGTTAGAAAATGGATTCATAATTCCAAGGCCTAAACTTTAATGTCAATACCAAATAATGCAATGAAGCAAAATCTTAGGTAATATCCATAGACAAATACTTTAGATTCAATGAATTCCTATCGAAGATGCTAAAATTGCATTTACAGTATAACTAAGTGAGCATCGTTATTCTAGAAACATCATAGAAAGGTAAAACAATCAAGGAAAATATTATAGGGGGGGGTTATAGAAATTCTAGGGGCATATTGAACCTCCTTGAATACCCCCTTTCAGCTAGACCCCCATAATGCATGCAAACTTCAAACAAGTTTTTATATTTTCCATAAATTTGCATTAGGTTCCTTATCTATTTCAAATCTGTTTCCCATGGTTTAGGTTTCAAGTTTTAGCAACCTTCATCTAATTAAAGGGATAAAAACCTTCATATAATTAAACAATGTTTACCTGACTTTTAGAACCAAAATATATAAAGGCTTCTGTACCAAAGTAAGATAAATGAGGATTGAGTTCATCATCTTGGATAATATTTGCAGAATTGAAGTTTCGATGAACTACAGAACTTTGCTAGATTTCATGGAGGTTACTATATTGGGCATTCAAAAAATTGTAAGAAGCTTGCACACATGTTTTTATTCCCTCAATCACAGAATTCTAAAATCAACCTCTCCTAAAAATAGTGTAGTAAACTTTAGATTATGGAACTTACTCAAGAGCCCTTGCTACTCATAAATCAATCTTAACATGAATATTCCATGACAATTTATTTCTCTTCTCATCCCCTAAATTGAGTATTTCATGAAGACATTACTCATGTATTCATAAATAAGTATGTGTTGGATGTGCTCAACACAATGACCAATAATAACTACAATATTTATGTGTTGAAGCTTCAAAATATTTGAGACCACTTCCAAAAATCATCATCTTTTTGTAACATGGAAGTTGAGGTGTCTAGTTTCTTGATATCCAACAACTACAATAAAAAAACATGGTGTCAAAAAAATAATACCAACATATAAATCATAGGCATAGAGTGTGTGTTATTGTATGTGATAGTTTAAATATGACACGATATAATGACTAAATGGAATGCATGGGGAACAATTGTATATACCTCAAGGTGTAGGCATGGATGGATTTTTACTCTAATATTTAAGCAATGAAAGCTTCACCACTCAATAATGTGCAAGGTATTTATCTTGGGTTCTCCTCTAAATATTTTGTTTATACTTGTGGAATTAGATACTATGTAGGTCTATCATGTAGTTGTTTGAAGTTTTTTCTAGTTGTTTCTTCTCTGGCATACTCCTACTTTGTTAATGGAGTGATCTATTTGCAATAGGAAACCAAGGCAAGCCATAGATACTTTTCGAGATTTTGGAAAAATTTCACGCCTCTTGTATTACTTAATAGACATGTTGAGTTTCTATTTGGACGTTGTTGTTTTTTTTTTGTACTCCTCTCTTGAAAATCCATTCCTAAACTCAAATCTGCAATGACTGATGATAAATTTTCAGGATGAAAGTGTATTTTTTTAAATATACTTGGTTTTAATATGCTCTATTATGAAAGCATGAAATGTGTACTTGACATGCAGAGATGTGCACTTTAGATTAATCGGTTATGAAAAATTATGAATGAAGAGTAATAGATCTTTTGATGGAAATCTTGTTTTATGATAAATTATAGTATTTTTCCTATATGGAAGATTGAGTTTGATACTTTGTGTTTTTGTGGTCACGTTGAATTTGATAAGTATCAAAACCTAAAATGATGATATATAGATTGAAATGGAATCTTCAAGGTTGGCTTCTTTTAAACTTGCATATGAATGTATTGATATTTTTAAAGTAAAACTATGTTCCCTTTATGTCCCTAACCTTGGTCTCTTGGTATCTCCTTGAATCCCAAAGTTGATATGGAATTTGAGAATAAGGTTGTTGGTATATTTATTATTCCTAAAGCTTATCTTGATTCCATATTTTGAACTGTAAGAATCATTACCCAAAGATATGCTAACTCAATTTATTCTTAAAATTTGGGCATGAGGCACCATTTCAAGAAATGAAATGACAAACCATATAAGTGATGTTTCCCATGCAATACAACAACTCACTATTGTTTCTCAAAGTATAGTCACAATTTTCCTCCAAAATTACAACCCTTCATAATTTTTCATTGTTAAATTTTTTGAATGTAATTGAACAACTACTTTTGAGTTGTAATATGATAGAATGTAAATACTATTCAGTATATACCATGCATGCACTGATATTAATCCAATTGTTGGTATGGAAGGGTTCTTAGTAAGTTAATACATTCCACAACTACAACCCTTCATAATTTTTCTATGGATAACTTTCCATCTTTCTTTCTTTGCAAATTAGTTTCCTTCTTACACCATATCACTTGGATTTTCCTAGTACATACATATTGTGTGATTATTCTTTGTTTCCTTATTTCCATCATTGATCCTCCCCTTGAAAACTATCCAAGCTCATTTATTAATGTTGTTGGAGTATCGGTAAACCTGCATGGTATAACTGCCACACCTCTAGGAATATAAAAATGTGGACTAACCGCCACTCATAATAATAGGGCCTTGTTCTTGGTTTCATATGTTCATCAACATATATAGGTTTTGGTGTAACGAAAAACCTTTCATGGTATCAAAGTTGAGGTCTCTGGTTCAATTCCCTCAAGCTACGCTGGAGGGGGGTGTTGGAGTATCGGTACAACCACATGGTATAACCACCAGACCTATGGGAATATAAAAATGTGGACTGACCACCAATCCTGATAATAGGGCCTCGTGATTGGTTTCATATGTTCATCAACATTTGTAGGTTTTGGTGTAACAACAAACCTTTCAATTGTTGGTTGAGTGATTAAAGTTTAATTCTTGGTTGTACATATAACATTAAACACTATATTGTCAGTAGATTAAGATGCTAGCTACTGTCCTAACATTCAATATAACAATAATATGCTTCATTATTTTCTCTTTTCCTAAGAGGGAATTCCCCAAAATATCTCTTTTAGATGGGAAAAAACTTAGGAGTACTTCATGTTTTAATAAAGTCATCATGTAATAAAGTAATAAGTTATCAAGTCAATCAATAATTATAATTAGATGTAGGGAATGTGTAACATCCTTGACCCTCCGACCGACGAAGAGGATGCTACTATACACCAAACATCCAGGAAACTAGCCCCATGAACATGTACATACATATAAAGTGAAGGTAAATGCTTAAAACATCAAACATACTAAATGCATAATCATACATATACTCAGCGGAAGCAAAACATACAATTCAACATTCACATGTTCATCACAATTTATTGACAGTAAATATGATTGCAGAAACAGATTAGTCAATAATACTTATCTTATAAGAATTGTATCGCAACCAGCTACGTCATTGCAACGTTCCACCCAACCATAGGCCAGCGTGCTCCTTAATCTCTCAGCAATGCTGCCACCCCCGAGCCGGGCATGATCCCCCAAGGAATAAGGAACAAGCAGGGTTACACATAGCCAAGGATAAACAAAACATGCCAAGCCAACATAGTTGGGTTTGTCAGGAAGACAACAGATCAGCCAAGCCAACACAGTTGGGTTTATCAGGCCATCTAGGAGCTGGGAAAGGCTAAATGCTAAGCTGGTGAGCTCATTGAAGAGCTAAAGACACCTACACCAGAACTATCCTGACTTCTAAGACACCCACACACACCCAACACAAGGAAATCAGTCCTTTATCTGCTACACAGTCCCTCAAGCCCTGACCTCCCTTCCAATGCTATTCAGTGGTTGTGGAGAAGAAAGACATCCCTCTAGCTCTATCTGTTTGGTTCCCAAACCCACCAGGTTTTTCAAGCAAATCAGGCCCTCATCACCACCCCAATACAGTCCGAAGACCAACCGTTGTTTCCCTGTAGCCAAACAAGCACTTCACAACTTGGATAGGGGAATACAATCCCTGAGTCGTTCTTGGCCCTATCGTGGCCAACACAACTCCACCATAACCTACAAAAATACCACTACAGTCCAAAAATGGAAAAGGAACAGCCTCTCTGCGTGAATGGAAGGGAAAACTACATACTCAAACCAACAATCGGTGAGAGAAAAGAGAGTGAACCCCCACACATAGAATCGTGAATCCTTTTATCTCAGCTCTGCATGAGGAAAACCAAGTGTCTCTGTGTGAGATGGGCAGTGAATAATTCTTGTGTGTGAGGAATGAATAACCAATGATGGAGAGAGTGAGCAGAACGATCGACATCCCAAACAGCGCATGAGGAAAACCACTCCCAACCCGTGTGTGTGACTGAACTAGCTGGTGGAGAGTGCATGGGGGAAATCCTGCCACCCACCACTACCTAGCATTAACTTCCTTCAACTAACATAGGAGCTTAAGTGGTTGATCGACACATGGATTTTCCCCATGGGTTCCAGGTTTAACAATCCCCCCCTATCCTTAGGAAATCATGCCCTTTTCAATATATTTGCATCGACATAGCTGGTTGGGGTTCTTTTAATTAAAATGCATAGTTACATGATGCCACAACTTAATATGTGTCATATATCCCGATATACTGTGGGAAACAATTCCAAACACCGAAACATAACACAACCAAATCAATGGTGGGGCCTTTTCCTTTAGATCCGCACCATGATTATTTACAATATATATGTATCATGCATATTTAATGCATCAAGTTCAAAATTGGGTGTTACATTCCCCTCCCCCTTCAATAGCACTGTCCTTAATGCTTTACAAAATTTGCACAAAATGCTACACTGGTATCGTCTCAGTGTTCCGCAGAATTGAACAAAAATGGATTTTCCAATCGCATGGCATCCTCCAGCTCCCACATAGCCTCTTCAGGTCCATAGCGCTCCCATTGTACCTTTACCTGCCCTATGGCTCGGTTTTGGATCATTGTGACCTTCCTGTCGAGGATGCACATTGGCTCGGTTTGGAACTCTCCCTCGGGCTCCACCTAAATCACATCCCAATTAATCACATGGTTAGGATCATGTACATATTTCTTAAGCAAAGAAACATGAAAAACATTACGAGCTCTAGTACTAGTAGGAAATGCAAGTCTATATGCAACTGGCCCTATTCTTTCAAGATCTTCAAACGGTCCACAATATCTTGGTGACAGCTTGGCACAACTTCCAAGCTTCAAGGAACTTTTCATTTCCCTCACTTTGAGGTAGACATGATCCCCAACACCAAACTCCCTATTCACCCTATGCTTATCTGCATAGCTTTTCTGTCTGTCCTATGCTGCTTTCAGATTATGCCAAATCTTTACAACCTCTTGCTCCATTTCCTTGAGCAATTCTGGTCCAAGCACAACCCTGTTTACTAGATTATCACAAGCCACTGGTGTCCTACATCTTCTTCCATACAAAGCTTCGTACAGACTCATCCCTGAGGATTCCTGCTATCCATTGTTATAAGCAAACTCTACCAAGTGTAAGTAATCTTCCCGCTTGGTTGGTTTGTCCATCACGTACATGTGAAGCATGTCTTCAAGCACCTGATTAACTTTCTCTGTATGCCCATCTATCTGAGGATGGTATGCAGTGCTGAAGTTTAGCTTTGTACCCAGATCTACAAACAACCCCTTCCAAAAATTGGAAGTGAACTTGACATCTTGGTCGGAGACTATTGCTTTCGGCAATCCATGCAATTTAAAAATATCCTTCATGAAGATATTTGCAATGTCATCAGTCTTATGCATAGACTTCACCGGTATAAAATGTGTTTCCTTAGACAACTTGTCTACCACAACCATGATGGAATCATGTTGTCTCCAAGTCATCAGCAATCCTATAATAAAATCCATGGAAATAACTTCCCATTTCCATTTTGGAACTGGAAAAGGCTGCAACAAGTCTGCTGGATGTTGATGCTCCACCTTTACCTATTGACATTTCATGCACCTTGAAATGTATTCAGCCATGTCCTTTTTCATTCCTGGCCAAAAGTACTGCTTTCTAGCAGTAGCAATTGTCTTCTAGTATCATAGGTGACCGGAATACGGAGTTTGATGGATTTCATCCATAACAACTCTCCTCAAATCTGCTACATTCAGAATATAAATTATGCCTTTATAAGTAATAAGTCCATCTTCTTCCAATTTATATCCCTCATACCTATTCTCAAGACTTTGCTGCTGCAATTTGTCTTTTACCAGCTCATACAATTCATATCCAGTAGTACAATTAACAATCCACTACCTCAAATTTGATTGGAAAATACTAAGAGATGCCAAATGCATTTCTTACACCTTCCTGCTGAGTGCATCCTCTACCTTATTCTCTTTTCCCTTTATGTGCTTAATTTTGAAATCAAATTCACATAACATCTCCAGCCATATTTCCTGCCTAGCATTCACAGTAGGCTAATCAAACAAATACTTCAGACCACAATGGTCTATCCTGAGCTCAAATCTCCTACCCATCAAGTAATGTCTCCGCATCTTGAGAGAATGTACTATGGTTGCAAGCTCTAGATCATGAGTGGCATAGTTTTTCTCATGATCCTTCATCTTTCTCTATGTTTGTGCCAGAAATTGTTTCTAGACTACAAAGAAACAAGCCAACACAATCTCAAATATTCAATCAAACAAAACTAGGTTTTTAGGGTTTTTGAAAGGTTTTTCTGGTTGTGGGGTTTGGTGACAAGAGGGAATACATTCATAACCCAAATAGGAACTAAATCACAAGTAAAGAAGAACTGAGATGCATAATATAATAACCACGTATCCAACAGAAAATAACATTGAAGTTCATCCACAAAATGGCAAGCACTACAAGCATAAAAACTATAAACCAGCAATGAATTTACCAATTGTGTAGCTAAACAAGCTAGAAATGAAGCCAAAACACAGACTGAAGGGTAAAATGGAGAATATATTTCATAATCAGTTCATCAAATACACATGAGAGTCAAGTACTTAGCTTATCAATAAGTCAGGAGACCTCCTCAAGCCATCCAAAAGTTGAACCCCCTGTTCTATTTGTGACCTTCCTAAATACTGTCTTTCAAAATTCAGTTAAAGTCTAAACCCTAACTGTTTTTAGCCTACTCATCAATAGGATATTGTCAAAATAATAATTACAAAAATACAATATTCTTCAAAACATAAAAAGTAACTGCTTTTGCTAAAAATGCTCATAGGTCTTTAGCAGCTTCTGCTAACAAAGCTATTCCCTCTAAGGCTAGGGCCTTTCTCCTATCTTTCTGCTGCTCAACTTCCATCTCTGTCATTCTTCTAGTAAGCTCCTCATTCTGTTGTTGTAGATTTCTGATAGTCTATTTTAATCCTTCAAACTGTAAATTTGTATTTCTTTTCCTTTTTAAGGCCTCTTTGGAGACTACAATGAGTTCTTGGTAGTGATCATTCACCTCTTCTAGGTCCTCCCTGAGTCTTTTATTAGCTGTAATCAAACCATCATTTGTTTCTTGCATATACTCTATTTGATGTTTATACTGCTTGATGGCTCTATGCAAATTTTCCTTCTCTGAGTCAAATGCCTTGCTTCCTGTTGAACTTTGCAGCTCACTAGGCATCCATGGAATGATAAGCTTTCTGAAGATTTCTGCATCCTCAGGAAGCAACTCTATGGAAGTATCATGAACACTTGGGTTTTCTTGATGATCTGTTTCAGTAGGAGCATTTTCATCCATCAACAGCTTGTTTTTTGAACAAGAAACTTCTATTTCCTCTTTCTGTTGTTCCTTCAACATTTCACCTCGTATTTCCAAAAACATAGCAGACAATTTGGTCTTAGTGAGGCTGGATTCTTAATCTGCTTTCAATGGATTTTCCCCTTTTGCAGGATGAGAAACTGAACCTCTTGGAGCTACTTCTTTCTTCCCTTTGTTGTTACCTTTGTCAATCTTCGGCTTTTCATCAGAGGAATAATCATCAAGCACAATTACCTCTTTTGTATTTAACTTAGGGTTTAGTATCTTTTTCATGTTCAGCCTCAATTTGTTTTTGGGTCTAGTTTTGGGTCTCCATCCTGGGGCAAGCTCTCCTACCATTTTTAAAGTCTTTCCTTTATGGATGACTGTGGCAAACTCCATAACTTTAATCTTCTTTTTCTTTGGCATTACTATATTATCCTCCTGACTGTAGAAGTCCTTTTGTGTGCCAACCCTAGTCTTAGCACTGACAGTCAACTCATCTTCTTCCAACAAGTATGCTTCATCTTCAGACAAGATGGTAATTGGGCTTTGTTGTTGGACCTTAGTATTTTCTTCATCTCCTAAAACCTTTTCTGTAAAAACAATTTTTTCATCAATGAGTGCTTCTGCTGGTGTTTCATTTTGAACAGGCTGGGTTTCCTTGTGAATAAATAGCAAATTTTTGTTCTCACTGTCAATTGGAGGCTGCTGAGATTCATAATCTCCTTTTGAAGGTTCTGCCACTTCCTCTACTTTGACACATTTTTCATCTTTGGCCTTTACTTTTTGTCTTAATTTTCTAATTAGGATTTGTCCCTTATCAACCTACTTTCTGGTAGGTTGTCCTTCCTGGTTGTTTTGGAACCCAGACCAAAAGAGAAAGTAGTCCCAATTCTTTCCTTCCTTCTGCAGAACACTGCTAATAAAAAGCTTGATCAATCCATGGTGAAAGATGGATTGTGCAGTGTGGTCATGATGTTCTTTGATCCTGCTGGACATTTTCTGCAAGCTCTTTAGCAGGAAGAAATGGAGATTCATCCTTGATTGACCACTAAGGTGTTGAAGAAACCTGAAATGATACTTGAATACAAAAGAATACCTCCCTTCACATGTAATGTAGCTTTGTAGAACCTTGATAGGCTCTACCCATTCAGCTCTAAAATTATGGATGAGCACTCCCTTGCTCCAATCTAGAACAATGCCAGGCAATAGATATTTTTGGGCATTGAAGGTAAATGGCACTTTTTTGAACCAAAGTTCTCCTTCATTCTTGACTCCTTTTGCTTCAGCGACCAAATCTACAGTTAATTTGAACTTCAGAGTATCAAATGATACTATATATTTGTTATAACATTGAGAAAATTTGTGAGAGACTTCAGTATTATATCCATCAATCTTTTTAAATAATTTCAACCATCCAACATTCTCAAAGAGTTCAGCACATCTTGGAAATTTGTCTATCCAATTTAGCTCAGTGGGCTCGGCCCTATTGATTTCCCACTCTTCTTCATCTGCTCTCTCAAGGCTTGCTGATGCTTCTGTGTGATTTTCAGAACCTGTTAGTGACTTCATAGCCTATGTTCCTCAATTTTTCATAGTCTTTGCAGTTAATTCTCCCTTGAACTCTCACAGGCTACTTGTCCTCGATTTTATACAGTCTATTCTATTATCAATTTCAGGGAATGTTTTGTGCCAAACTTGGATGATGTAGGTCAAACAGAGCACCAAAGGTCTTTAACAGGTTTGTTTCTGAACTTTACTAACATCAAATGCTACTTATTTAGACCTTTTGGACTGATATCTCACCGTTGGGAGTTTGTTGAATACATGAATTTATGTTTTCCTTTAACAATTTAACATTATAAGGCTTAACAGGGAAAACCCCAATTTAACAGGCCATGACCAAGCTCACGCGGGATACCTCACTCCCAGCTTGCTGCATGTGTTAAAATTTGATTCTTGGACTAGTTGAATGTCGAATTGAACGCTCTAGGTGTCTTCAAGTCTTCAGTTCACCTCCAACTGTCACGCTGCGAAACCCTAATTTCCTTCTTCAACTTCCAATTCTGATTCTTTAGCAATGTGTCTTCATTCCAGTGTCTCCACCAGCTTCGTAATGCTTAATTCAAGAACCTCTTTCCTGTCAATCTCGCCTCATTCCACTGTCTATCATGATTTTCCATGCCTTTACTTCTAACTGGCACAATCTCCTTCACGTCATAGCTAACACTTGTTTACATGATTATCCTGATGAAACACGTATCAAAACTGCTTATTCACGTGATTAGTCATCCCAAGAATGAAATCATTGGAGAATTCAGCGTAAAAAATGACAAATTTTGCACCCGCGATTTTTTGTAGCGTGCCAATGTAATTTTGTTACCGTTGCGCTACAAGAAAGTTCAAAAATCAAATTTTGTGTTACTTGACCACTAATTCAACTTTAACAAAGGTTTATATGACTAAACCTTGATCTTTAGTGCTTATTCATGAAAATATTAATCAGCATATACCATATAGAACCCTTTAGGACATAATAAAAACAAAAATAATGAAAACCTAATGGCATAAACTCAAAATTTCACTCTAAACCAAAAATTCCTAGAAGTAAGCAAATGAGCAAGCTTCAAAAAATCACAAGCAAAATATAAGACTAAAGAAACCAAATTCATGACTTAACGTCTGGCTCCAGCTGCAGGATGAAGTCCTTCCTGTGAGGCTTCAAGAACCTATAGACCAGTGCCTTCTCCTCTGCTACCTACTAGTCTACAAAATTTCCATTGGGTTATGGAGTCCTTATTATGTTTTACTCACACTGGTATATAAAATGAAAAGTAAAAAATCTCCTCAAAAACTGTAGAAATGCTTGAGGAATCGTCCATTGACTGGACTTGACAATTCCTCACCTTCCAAAGACTGCGGGACAAAAGTGTTATTTTCCAAAATCTTAGACACTAGGAAAGGGCCAAACCAGAGGTTATCAAATTTGCCATGTTTTCCTTTTTTATCTTTCCTGGCATCCCACCTCAGAACCGTATCACCAACTAAGAAAGTGTTATCTTTGATTTTCCTGTCAAATCTACTTTTAATCTTCGATCTGTATAACTGTGCCCTTTCTTCCACTTTTTCCCTATTCTGATGCAACTCTATCATCTCATAAATCCTTCTCTGCATATCATTTGGTTCTTCCTAACAATTCTGAAAAAATTTCATCACTGGGATACCCAACTGTTGACGAGCATATGTGAATATGCACGTAACGGGGAAGACAACCCAGACCGAGATCCTTAGAGCAGGTTCCAAGCTGTTTGGGATGGTTGCTTCCAACAGATTTAAAGGCTCTGTTAGCCTGAAAGTCTAAAACTAAAACGAAGCTATTGTTAAATCTATCAAATACCTACAAATATACACAACAAACTTGTTAACATATGTACAAAATTAAACTAGTTAATCTAATTACTAATGAATTATTAATATAATTAAATTAGTCTATGAACTAAATCTAAGCAATTAATCTTAACTTATAATATAATAATCACAAAATTAATCAAATATTAACATGTTAAAATAATTACAAAATTGTATTATTAACAAATATACATTAATTACAAAAATCAAAGACTAATCTCACAGCAGTATAAATATTAAATTCTGATTTAATGAATTGTTAATAACATAATGAAAAGAAAAAAAATTGTGTTATTTTGCTGTAAGTTTAATCCTGAATGTGATTCATTGGCTGTTTTCCATAAAATAGTTTAAAGAAACAGCATATTAATCTATCCTCGATCTTATCCTCATCAAAGTGAAAAGAATATTAAACCTGGAATCGAATTATGCTGATAGGAATACTGCATGAATACATTTGATAATATTTAAAGAAATTTAAACATTAACAAAACCATACATTAATCATTACATATTATATAAACAATGATATCAATCATTAATTAAACAACATGGCATATCAGCAAGATCAAAAACATTAAGAATCGATAATCGTACAAGACATGTATATTTGCAAAATTTTTTAGAGAATTATAACAAACATAGATAAAGTAGAAAAGAAATGACAAGACTGATAGATATAAAAACTATATGCCAAGTATACAAACTATAAACATATATTAAAAATATCACCAGTTTAACATATCGTAGCTGAAGACAGATAGCTGTCTAAAATCGTAGATAAATCAAACCACAGTCTTGTTGTCTCCTCTCCATCAACTATCGACCTCAGGCACAGTGTTTTCTGAGCTTACAAGAGAGAAATATCTTCAGCTTTGGCAGCCCCCACGTCCACCTCCATTTTTAGCAAATTCCAGTCTACTTAAATAACCAAAAACGAAATCCAAATTAGGTTTTACATAGGCGAAAATTTGCCAGCCGTAACTGCAAAAATCGCGTCCAGAAAATCCCCAAAATCTCCTAGAATCCATCACTTTTTGGAAAAATCCCCCTAAGTACAACTAAATGGGTCCGTTTTGAGAAAAACCCATGTGGCGGATTTTTCAGATCTGTCTCCATTTGTTCACAACGTGGCCTGGAAAAACGTCTGCTATTTGAAAACGCGTTTTTAATAACTGACAGAGAATAAAATTCGTCTCCTGGCAATTTCCATAATCATAACAATCTCCTTAGCATCTGCACATGAAAAACAAAAAACCTAATAAAAGAAAGAAGTGTAAACAGAATTCAATCATGAGAAAATAAATAGCTTAACCA
>LPNX010272832.1:69795-177736 GCA_001517045.1 Pseudotsuga menziesii
CTCAAATTGAATGCATGGTTTTATCTTTCAATATTCATCGTTAAATGAATCAGAATTACCAAGTTGAATAATTGAATCAAAATTACCCATTTATAAGGTGTCATCAATACCATAATCAGCCTCCCAATTTCAAAACCTTATCAACATTTATGATAACAAAATCACATAATAAAATTAAATGATAAATATTCGGATAAGAAATCACTACTAGGTTATGAAAAA
Organism: Pseudotsuga menziesii; assembly: GCA_001517045.1. Taxonomy (NCBI): domain Eukaryota; kingdom Viridiplantae; phylum Streptophyta; class Pinopsida; order Pinales; family Pinaceae; genus Pseudotsuga; species Pseudotsuga menziesii. Next base: position 70,018 of record LPNX010272832.1, read on the forward strand.
TTATTAACACTTATCCACTCAAAATAATAATTTCAAAATAGTAATTTTGTCAACTAATCCATAGTCTGCAAAGGTTTTTCTTTAAAAACATTGAATTTCATATTTCAGTAGCTTCTGGAATGTCACCATTTCAATAGCTATCAATTCTTTAGGTTTGCTATATGAAATTCAAACATTTCATCAAAACAAAATACAATTTTATTTGATGAAATAATGTTTTTTAAAGGCTGTTGGGTAAGGGCACAACACCAACTGAACAGGAAAACTGCATATGTACCATACATTAATTGGAAAGGAGAAGTTCCAATTGCTTGTTTGACTGTTATTCTATCATCCCATAATGCATATTTCAGCATAGAATCTCATGATCTCTTGTTATGATTTAGCAACTTTCTGATACTCTGAATAATGTTTTTATTTGAAGACTCAGTTAAACCATTACCATGGGGATAGTAAGGAGTTGACTGTTTTAGCAAGATACCATTCTTTTCACAAAATGCTTCCATTGCCTTAGACTTAAAGGCCTTTGCATTATCTGTTACTATTTTCTGAGGACACCCAAACCTACTAAGGATATTTTCTTCAATAAATTCCATAATCACTTTGTATGTGGCATTCCTAGTAGGGATGGCTTCCACCCATTTGGTAAAGAAGTCTGTTGCAGTTAGAATCCACTTGTGTTGTCCTGAGGAAGATGGACTTATTTCCCCTATAAATTCCAGACCCCATTGCTGGAAAGGAGCACTTACTGCAATAGGTTTTAGGGGCAATGATAGCAATTTTTGTTTCCCAGCAAACTTCTGACAAGGGATACAGGCTCTTACCTGCTGATATACATCTGGAAACAAAGAGGGCCAATAGTATCCAGCTCTTAAAATCTTGTATGATGTTTCCTTCCAGTACTTGTGACCTCCACAAGCACCCTCATGAGATTCAGAAATTACTCCTTCAATTTCAGATTTAACCAAGCATCTGAGTAGAATACCGCCTGGGTCCTTCCAGAATAAATTCTCATCTACTAGACAATACTTAGTAGTTTTTAGCTTTAAAGATCTAGTAGCCTTTCTATCTAAATGCTCAGGACATTGCAAATATAACAGAAAATACACAATGTCTACGTACCATTTGGATGTTGAATAATAGTCCATAATCTTTTCCTTTTCCAACATTGCTTGATCTTCTTCCTGAGCTAGCTCTTCAGCCATCACATGCAATCCCAGAGCTTGACAATTTGATTCAGCCAGCAGCTTAGCTAAACCTTGTCCCTTGACTAGTTTGGTAGGTCTGATATCTACATCATACTCCATAATTTTAGCAATCCACTTGCGTCTTTTCCCCTCACTATCAGGCTGTGTCAAAACATCTTTTACAGCAGAATTAGGCACATATGAAATAACTTTAGAATGTAAAACATAGATTCTGAAAAACTTTAAATCTTTTACCAAAGCATACGCCTGTTTTTCTAAGATACTGTATTTTAATTCAGAATCCCTGAGAGTTTTGCTGAAGAATGCAATAGGTTGCTCCAGTCCGTCCTTATTCTTCTGCAACAAATAGCTGCTATTGTATCCTCTAATGCAAATGAGAATGTAAGAAATTCTCTGGTAAAATTTGGACTTAGTAATACTGGAGCTTCAGTAAGAGCTATTTTGATTTTCAAATGCATTCTTTGCCTCAGTGGTCCACCTGACTTCTTGATCCTTTTTAAGCATGGCTGTAATCTGCTTGATAATCTCAGCAAAGTTTGGTATAAACCAATGTAGAAAATTGATTTTACCAATGAAATATTGGACATCCTTTTTACTTCTTGGTAGACTTATTTTCAATATTTCTTTCACCCTTTCGGGGTCAATCCTTATACCATCAGCAGAAACTAAATGACCCAGTAATTTTCCTTCCTGTACGGCAAAGTGTGACTTCTTTGGATTCAAGGACAGGCCAAATTTTCTACATTTCAAGAAAGTCTGCTTCAAATGCTTTAGATGTTCATCATCTAATTGTGAAAAAACAGTAATGTCATCCAAGTAGATTACCACAAACTTGTCATTTTCTCCTACAAAATCAATATCCATAGCCCTATGAAAAGTGGCTCCAGCGTTCATTAGACCAAAAGGCATCTTATCATACATGAAAGTTCCCCAAGGAGTAGTAAAAGCTATTTTCTCCTTATCATCAGAATGCATAGAAATATGATTGTACCCTGACAAACCATCAACCATTGAGATCCTCTATGCCCTGACCACTTTCTGCAATATTTGCTCAATTTTAGGCAGAGGATAATTATCCTTTAGTGAAGATCTGTTCAAATTTTTGAATTCAACACACAACCTGATTTCTCCATTCTTTTTCCTAACAGGAACTAGATTAGTCGCCCATGAAGAATACCTGAGGGGCACTATGATCTTAGCATCCAATAACTTCTTCACTTCTTTTTCAATAACAGGAAACAAGGTTGGATTAATCCTCCTTAATTTCTGACGAAAAGGTTTAACATTCGGTTTTAAAGGAACTTTATGTTGTATAATTCCAGTATCATACGTTCTCAATTCTTCATAAGACCATGCAAAAACATCAACATGTTCCTTTAACAATTTTATGTACCCGTTTCTTTGTTCAACTGTAAGTGCTTTTGAAATTTTAACCATTCTAGGATGTTCTGCAGAGCCAATGTTACAATCCACCACATCCTCTTCTGAGGACTGTATAGCAGGTTTTAAGAGTGTATCATCTTTTGAAAAAATCCTTTCCAAAGGTACCAAACCATTTTGGATGAAATTGCTCTTTAATTCAATGATTTTGTGTCCAGCTATTTCATTTTCAGCAATCTCTTCCACCTCTTCATCCCCTTCATCTTCCTCTTGATCAATCAGGGAATTAGAAAACTCATGTGTGAGCTCTGAAAACCTTTTAATATCAATGTCATCTTCAAACACTCTCCACTACTTTACATTATCAGGTACAGATGGTCTGTACATAACTTCAATGGGATACCTCAACTGTGTAGTCTTGGGGATTCTAAAGTGTGTAGCAGCCAAGGCCAATGAATCTGCAATCTGATTATGGTCTCTTGGAATATAGGTAATGTTAAAAGCTACAAAATAATTCGCAATCATGTCCCATACCTCATTTCGATAGACTTTCAGCAAACCCTTCTTCACTTGATAGTTGTTCTTCACCTGCTTAACAACTAATTCGGAGTCGCCAAATGCAAAAACCTGCTGAATGCCCAAATATTTGGCAGCTTTCAATCCTAATAGCAAAGCTTCATATTCAGCAATATTGTTTGTAGTAATAAAATCTAATTTATACATCAAATTTACCATTTCACCTCCAGGGGATATGAGAAGAACCCATGCACCTGCACATTCTTTGCAAGAGGATCCATCAAAGTATAATTGCCACAACTCATCCTCCTGTTCTCTGCTGCACTTTACTGGTTGTTCCTTTTCAACCTGTAACAAACCAGCAGTATTTTCATCATCACTAAAATGTAACATGCAAGTACACAGGTCTTTATCAACAGCATACAATGGATGGTTTGTAGGGTTCTTGTCATCTGTTACAATATAGGAAAACTGAAGCTCTCTGTATAGCTTTCTGTTTTCTCCTCCAAACACAGGAATAGTAGCATATGATAAATCCATTTGTAAGGTTCCACCGACTTTCATTGCCCAAGACCTAGAGAGAAGCAACCCAAATTTAGGAGTAATATCAGCTACTACTACATCCATGATTACAATCTTCATGGATAATTGAGCCAAATTGACAACCATGTCCTTTATTACCCCTAAACACTTCACAGCTCGTGAATCAAATGCATACAGATCATGATAGGGTTTGGTTATACTCAGACCTAAGGCCTCCATAACAGCCTTCGGCATTAAATTGTGTGATGCTCATGAATCTAACAAACAATTATGTATCATTTTTTCATGAACTGTCAAAGTAATGTAGAACGGAGGTGAAGCACCTGCTTCATTTTTAGTCTTTTCAGCCAGGGCTAATCCAATGAAAATCGTAGGATTTTTTTCTTACAAATTCACTATGTCAGAAATAGGCTGATTACTTGTTGAATTAATCATTTTAAGAACTGATTCTTTATATGAAGGGTTTTTCATTAATTCAGTTTAAGATACAGGAATATTTAACTTGCCTAATTCATTTTCTAGGCTGAAATTCTGCACAGTTTTATTTACCTCTTCAATTTCCATGTTCTTCTTTTGTTTTTTCTGAAACTTGTCTTTTGCCTGTTACAGGATCAGATGGCTGCTTAGCAAGAACAACTACCTTCTTCTTTGAGCTCTGTACTACCTGTTTTGGACCTGACCTCAAATTCACAGTCTTCTTGAGTTCATTTTAACAGACATCAGCAGTTACAGCAGTCATTTTCAGACCTAAATTATCTTTTGTTTCACACATATCAGCATCATATCATTTTGTATTTAGAAACTCCTCCTCAGTGACAAAACCCTCAGATAAAATTCCTCCATAATGGTTCATATCCCGATCTATGTCTTCAAATATCAGGTCTTCATCAACCACATTGTTCAGAAGAGGTGGTGGTACTCTTTGGTCCTCATTTTCTCTCATTTCTCGCTGAATATCATTATTCCTTCATTCTCTAGGTATGAAATGAGGAGCAAATTGTCTTCTGAACTGATTCTGATTGTTAGGATTTCTTTCACCTTCTTGAACAGGCTTGCTGGAATTTTTCTCTAGTTCTAATTTATTTAATTTTGTAGTCAAAATCTTCACCAACTTGGCCATCTCATCAATTTTCCCTTCTGCAGGCTGAGAAGCTGAACCTCCTGGAGCTACTTCTTCTTTCCCTTTCCTATCATACATCTGCTGAGCTGTTTCCTTTTTGAACCTATTGGAAGCCAATATGTTTGACTCTACCTCCAATGCTGCATCCTGCATATTCAGTAAAGAAACGGGTCTTCTTTCTCTTAGTAATAATGAAAATTCATGGTCGAAATCGTTTTCATATGTAAGTTTTGCAGATGTTTCTGTAGGCTTTATTTCTGCAGGAATTCTGCTATACATTTTGTTAAACCTCTTTGAAAAGTCTGTAATAGTTTCATCATTTTCCCTCCTAAGGGCTCCAAAATCAGTTATGTAGTATGTATGGTCTTTGGTGTCACTCCATTGTCTCATGAAGAGGTCATGAAGTTCTTCAATGATAGTGATCGAGTTAGCAGGAAACTCCCTGAACCATTTCCTAACATCGCCATCAAGGCTCTGCACGAACATTCTCATCCATACATCCTTGGCTTCAATGTTTTGGTTATCAACATAAATAAGGAAAGCTTCCCAGTGTTCTTCAGCTGTAGTTTCACCCTGTCCATTAAACCTAGGCAAGTATTTCTGATAGTTACCTCGAGGTAATGCATTTAAAGGACGAGGCAAAACCAATGGTGCATATCTGGCTGCAACCATTCGGTCCATCATGTCTATAGGCTAATTTTGGGCTGCCATTTTAAGGCTGACTGACTTTGGTGATGGAGAGGTTTGGATAAAACTTGGATGAAAAGGGTTTTTACCTACTTTCAACTGAAATAGAGGTATCTTACCAGGAGAGGTTGTTTTAGGTTTTCTGAAAGATTGAGGATCAGTGAAAACTTGGAAACTACTGTCAGGCATTATAGGCTTTAACCAAGGTGAAGTTTCTTCTTCTTTTCTCAACACAGATGAAGGTGATGAACAATCTAACTGGTCAGGGTCACATAGGGATGGTAATGACTGAGACGTTTTAATCTTCCTTGTTGTCTTTAATATCTGTTCAGGATCTGTAACAACCAACTACAATGGTGAAATAGTTCTGTTTCTAGTTCCAATTCCACTAGTAGCCACTATGACAAACTGGTGAAAAGTAGTCTTTAAATATGTGCTGGTTTAAGTTCACCTCTTAAAACCAGTGAAATGATAAGTATCCCAAGGAAAAATATGTTTTCAACTCTGTTCCCTGGCAACGACGCCAAAGATGTTTGTGCCAGAAATTGTTTCTAGACTAGAAAGAAACAAGCCAACACAATCTCAAATATTCAATCAAACAAAACTAGGTTTTTTATGGTTTTTGAAAGGTTTTTCTGGTTGTGAGGTTTGGTGATAAGAGGGAATACATTCATAACCCAAATAGGAACTAAATCACAAGTAAAGAAGAACTGAGATGCATAATATAATAACCATGTATCCAACAGGAAATAACATTGAAGTTCATCCACAAAATGGCAAGCACTACAAGCATAAAAACTATAAACCGGCAATGAATTTACCAATTGTGTAGCTAAACAAGCTAGAAATGAAGCCAAAACACAGACTGAAGGGTAAAATGGAGCATATATTTCATAATCAGTTCATCAAATACACATGAGAGTCAAGTACTTAGCTTATCAATAAGTCAGGAGACCTCCTCAAGCCATCCAAAAGTCGAACCCCCTGTTCTATTTGTGACCTTCCTAAATACTGTCTTTCAAAATTCAGTTAAAGTCTAAACCCTAACTGTTTTTAGCCTACTCATCGATAGGATATTGTCAAAATAATAATTACAAAAATACAATATTATTCAAAACATAAAAATTAACTGCTTTTGCTAAAAATGCTCATAGGTCTTTAGCAACTTCTGCTAACAAAGATATTCCCTCTAAGGCTTGGGCCTTTCTCCTATCTTTCTGCTGCTCAGCTTCCATCTCTGTCATTCTTCTAGTAAGCTCCTCATTCTGTTGCTGTAGATTTATGATAGTCTATTTTAATCCTTCAAACTGTAAATTTGTATTTCTTTTCCTTTTTAAGGCCTCTTTGGAGACTGCAATGAGTTCTTGGTAGTGATCATTCACCTCTTCTAGGTCCTCCCTGAGTCTTTTATTAGCTGTAATCAAACCATTATTTGTTTCTTGCATATACTCTATTTGATGTTTATACTGCTTGATGTCTCTTTGCAAATTTTCCTTCTCTAAGTCAAATGCCTTGCTTCCTGTTGAACTTTGCAGCTCACTAGGCATCCATGGAATGATAAGCTTTCTGAAGATTTCCTCATCCTCAGGAAGCAACTTTGTGGAAGTATCATGAACACTTGGGTTTTCTTGATGATCTGTTTCAGCAGGAGCATTTTCATCCATCAATGGCTTGTTTTCTAAACAAGAAACTTCTATTTCCTCTTTCTGTTGTTCCTTCAACATTTCACCTCGTATTTCCAAAAACATAGCAGACAATTTGGTCTCAGTGTGGATGGATTCTTCATCTGATTTCAATGGATTTTTCCCTTTTGCAGGATGAGAAACTGAACCTCCTGGAGCTGCTTTTTTCTTCCCGTTGTTGTTACCTTTGTCAATCTTTGGCTTTTCATCAGAGGAATAATCATCAAGCACGGTTACCTCTTTTGTATTTAACTTAGAGTTTAGTAGCTTTTTCATGTTCAGCCTCAATTTGTTTTTGGCTCTAGTTTTGGGTCTCCAGCCTGGGGCAAGCTCTCCTACCATTTTTAAAGTCTTTCCTTGATAGATGACTATGGCAAACTCCATAACTTTAATCTTCTTTTTATTTGGCATTACTGTCTTATCCTCCTGACTGTAGAAGTCCTTTTGTGTGCCAACCCTAGTCTTAGCACTAATAGTCAACTCATCTTCTTCCAACAAGTATGCTTCATCTTCGGACAAGATGGTAATTGGGATTTGTTGTTGGACCTTAGTATTTTCTTCATCTCCTAAAACCTTTTCTATAAAAACAATTTTTTCATCAATGAGTTCTTCTACTGGTGTTTCATTTTGAACAGGCTGGGTTTCCTTGTGAATAAACAACAAATTTTTGTTCTCACTATCAATTGGAGGCTGCTGAGATTCATAATCTCCTTTTGAAGGTTCTGCCACTTCCTCTACTTTGACACATTTTTCATCTTCAGCCTTTGCTTTTTGTCTTAATTTTCTAATTAGAGCTTTTCCCTTATCAACCTGCTTTCTGGTAGGCGGTCCTTCCTAGTTGTTTTGGAACCCATACCAAAAGAGAAAGTAGTCCCAAGTATTTCCTTCCTTCTGTAGAACACTGCTGATAATAAGCTTGATCAATCCATGGTGAAAGATGGATTGTGCAGTGTGGTCATGATGTTCTTTGATCCCGCTGGACATTTTCTGCAAGCTCTTTAGCAGGAATAAATGGAGATTCATCCTTGATTCACCACTAGGGTGTTGACGAAACCTGAAATGATACTTGAATACAAAAGAATACCTCCCTTCACATGTAATGTAGCTTTGTAGAACCTTGATAGGCTCTACCCATTCAGCTCTGAAATTATGGATGAGCACTCCCTTGCTCCAATCTGGAACAATGCCAGGCAATAGATACCTTTGGGCATTGAAGGTAAATGGCACCTTTTTGAACCAAAGTTCTCCTTCATTCTTGACCCCTGTTACTTCAGCCACCAAATCTACATTTAATTTGAACTTCAAAGTATCAAATGATACTATATCTTTGTTATAACATTGAGCAAATTTGTGATAGACTTCAGTATTATATCCATCAATCTTTTTAAAGAATTTCAACCATCCAGCATTCTCAAAGAGTTCAGCACATCCTGGAAATTTTTCTATCCAATTTAGCTCAGTGGGCTCAGCCCTGTTGGTCTTCCCACACTTCTTCATCTGCTCTCTCAAGGCTTGCTGATGCTTCTATGTGATTTTCAGAACCTGTTAGTAACTTCACAGCCTATGTTCCTCAAGTTTTCACAGTCTTTGGAGTCAATTCTCCCTTGAACTCTCACAAGATGCTTGTCCTCAATTTTATAAAGTCTATTCTATTATCAATTTTAGGGAATGTTTTGTGCCAAAATTGGATGATTTAGGTCAAACAGAGCGCCAAAGGTCTTTAACAGGTCTGTTTCTGAACTTTACTAACATCAAATGCTGCTTATTTAGACCTTTTGGACTGATATCTCACCGTTGGGAGTTTGTCGAATACATGAATTTACGTTTTCCTTTAACAATTTAACATTATAAGGCTTAATAGGAAAAACCCCAATTTAACAGGCCATGACCAAGCTCACGCAGGATACCTCACTCCCAGCGTGCTGCATGTGTTAAAAGTTGATTCTTGGAGTAGCTGAATGTCGAATTGAATGCTCCAAGTGTCTTCAAGTCTTCAGTTCACCTCCAACTGTCACGCTGTGAAACCCTAATTTCCTTCTTCAATTGCCAATTCCGATTCTTTAGCAATGTGTCTTCATTCCAGCATCTCCACCAGCTTCGTAATGCTTGATTTGAGAACCTCTTTCCCATCAATATCACTTCATTCCACTATCTCTCATGATTTTCCATGCCTTTACTTCTAATTGCCACGATCTCCTTCACGTCATAGCTAACACTTGTTTACATGATTATCCTGATGAAACACGTATCAAAACTGCTTATTCATGTGATTAGTCATCCTAGGAATGAAATCATTGGATAAATCGGCGTAAAAAATGACAAATTTTGCACTCACGATTTTCTTGTAGTGCGCCAGTGTAATTTTTTTACCATTGCGCTACAAGAAAGTTCAAAAATCATTTTTTTTGTTATTTGACCACTAATTCAACTTTAACAAAGGTTTATATGAATAAACCTTGATCTTTAGTGCTTATTCATGAAACTATTAATCAACATATACCCTATAGAACCCTTTAGGACATAAGAAAAACAAAAATAATGAAAACCTAATGGCATAAACTCAGAATTTCACTCTAAACCAAAAATTTCTAGAAGTAAGCAAATGAGCAAGCTTCAAAAAATCACAAGCAAAATATAAGACTAAAGAAAACAAATTCATGACTTAACACTCAACTCATAACATATCACGTGGTTTTCTTGCATAAGGACTCCTCCAAACCCTTTTCCACATGCATCGGTACACACCACAAAATCTTTCTCTCGAACTGTAACTTTGAATACAGGTGCACTGGTGAGAAGATTATTCAACCGCTGGAAACTTTCTTCACACCTCGATGTCCATTTGAACTTTATCCCGTTCCTTTGCAAAGAAGTGATGGCATGTGTAACTTTGGAGAATCCCTTAATGAATTTCCTATAGTATCCTGCAAGTCCCATAAAAGGTCTTACATCCGTCACATTTCTTGGAGTAGGCCAATTCATAATGGCTTCAATATTTTTAGGGTCCACAGATATACCCTCTTCTGAGATAATGTGGCCCAAATACTGAATTCTATATCTATAGAAGTCACACTTGCTCAGTTTTGCATACAGCTAGTGCTCCCTGATCAATTGCAATGTCAACCTCAAATGCTCTTCATGTTCTTCCTCATTCTTAGAATAAACAAGAATGTCATCATGGAAAACAAGAACAAACTTGTCCAAATATCTGCTGAAGACACTATTCATAAGGCACATAAATGTAGCTCATGAATTTGTGAGACCAAATGGTACCACTACAAACTCATAATGCCCATACCTTATCCTGAAGGTTGTCTTATGAATGTATTCATCCTTGATTCTCACCTGATGGTAACCAGACCTGAAGTCAATCTTTGAAAATACCTTTGCTCCTCTCATTTGATCAAAGGGGTCATCAATCGTAGGAAAAGGATATTTATTCTTCACAGTAATCAATGCACAACCTGAGTGTACCATCTTTCTTCTTTACAAACAGAACTGGTGCTCCCCAAGGAGACACACTTGGCCGGATTTACTTCTTTTCCAACAACTCTTGCAGTTGCATCTTCAACTCTAGCATCTCTGGTGTACTCATCCTGTAGGGTTTCTTGGACACTGGTTCTGCTCCTAGCACAAGTTCAATTGTGAAATCAATGCCCCTTTTTGTAGGGATCCCTAGAATCTCATCAGGAAACACATCCTTGAATTCCTGTAACACTTGATAGTCCTCCAACCTAGGAGTTTCATCTCCCGTTGCCTCCAACATATGAGCTGCATACAACTGGCAACCCTTCCTACAGAACTTTTTCAACTACGTTGCTCAAACATGCCTTACTGATATTACCTTTGGAATACCTTTCACAACTATTGGGTTTCCTTCTTCATCCATGCATTCAAAAGTCTTGTTATAACAGTCAAGATTTACCCTATGAGCTTCTAACCAATCCATTCCAATGAGAACATCATAGGAACCAAGTCGTAGAACATTCAAATATACACAAGTGATCAATCCATTCATAACCAATGGACATTTTCTACCACTTCACTAACCTTTCTCTTAGTTCCAGTGGCTAGCTGAACTAACCAAAATTTTCTATGCTTTACCTTCTTAAAAGCACAAATATCCACTACTCTAGGAGTAATGTAACTGTGAGTAGAACCAGGGTCAATAAAAATAGAAACATATTGCTCAACAATCTTACCTGCAACTTCAACCACAGTTGACTGGTGATCTTCCTGGCGGTCCTCCAGTGCTGTATAAATTCTAGGGACTACCCTTGCTACTTGACCCACCGTTTTTGCTTCTTGAATGTTGTAATCTGGTCTTGCATTCTCATTCTCGAGTGGACAATATCTACGCAAGTGGGGTACTTCACATTTCCAGCATTTGAATGGTCTTTTATTCTATTGTGGATCTTTAGGATTTTCTCCTGTACTCCAACTGGATTACTCACAGCTTGGGATGGCTACTTTTACTGATTCTTGAATCTAGAAGGTTTGAAACCTTTCTTCCTTTGGTCAAACTTCTCATTATTCTTGTCCTTCCAGGCCTTATGGTATTCAAGTTTACCTTTGCTTTTCTCATAGAAATACTTAGCCTTCCTTATATCTTCTTCCAGAATTCTAGGTTCATAAAACTCAATTCTATCTTTGTAAGACTGAGGCAACCCACTCAGAAACTGCTGGACCTTCACTTTTTCATCCCTGATATACCGGACATACCTCAACAGCTCCAAAAACTTATTTGCATACTCTTCCATGGTCTGCTGTCCCAATCTCAGCTCATGGAATTCTTTGATCTTGTCATCATAATACCTATCAGAGAGGTATTTCTGCTTGAAATACTTCTTGAATTGTTTCCACTTCAGTCTCCTTTCACTGATCCTCTTTACTTTCTTGAAGTGTTCCCACCAAATGGATGCTCTTCCATTCAGATTGAATATGGCAACTCTTTCCTTCATGTTTCCCAAATAATCCTGCACTTGAAAGTACTTATTTATCCCAAGAAGCCAAGCTTCAGCCTCTTGTCCAGTCTTTATCTCACCATCAAATGTAGGAGGTTTAGCTTTCTTAAATTCATCCTAAGAGCGATCCCTATGGTGTCTCCTTCTTTTACTTTTACAAGAAGATGAACTTGTATCCCCGCTAGATTCTTGAGAGTCAGATGATCCACTAGAAGTCCTTCTCCTTCTCCTAGTACTGCTCTTACTACCTTCTGGTCATGTTGTACCTCTTCTAGAGTCTATCTTTCTTTGCAAGTCTGTCAAACTTTGCAACATGGCAGCATTCAACTGATGATTCTCTTCTTGGGCTTTAATCAAGCTTCTCATGGTGGATGCAACATCTGACGGTGTCTCTTGGAATCTCCTTCCATTAGACTCTATGTCATCATTTCCATTATGGACATTTTCTCCCATTGCATCTCATGCACTCTCATAAGAATATCTAGAATCATATCCATCAGGGGCTCTCATAACTGAATCACCACTTACCTACCAATTGCAATTTCTGAAATACTTCCCTTGAAGGTGACTATGATTCTACAAACGTGTTAGATAGAAAAACTATTAGATGCATACCTTGATAAAAAAAAATAGAACTACTTACCTTCTCCTGGAAAAATCATAAAATAACCATTTTCCTTAAACATAAAATCTTCTTCCTTTTTAGTCCTATAATCCACTGACAATCTGTTGAAACCCCACTGAAAGACAGTCAAAAAAATGCTTGAAAATCACTGAGAATTCCCTTGAAAACCCAAATTTCCATTGGCCGAATCGGACCTCTTCCCAACTAAATTTCTAACACTTCGGTGGTAAAAACACCTAGTTTTCTCCACTGCTCATCAGTATTCTATTCATCTATTTCTCTCGGGCGTGTCAGATCTGTAGTTGTCTAGGCTTCTTAACTTTATCAGCAATGCCAAGGACTGTCCATCGGCGGTCAAACAACTAACATTTTTCACTGTATCAGACCTTCAATTGTCTAAGCTTCTGAACTATATAAACAATGCCAAGGACTATTCATCGGGTCTCTTCCCCACTAAAACTCTGACGTTTTGGTTATCCCAACAGCAAGTTTCCTCTGGCACTCATCGGCATCCATAACAACTAACCCTTTCCATTGTATTGGCGGTTTCAAAAACTATAGTTTTTTGCAGTATTATCAATCATATGCGTTATTCATCGGGTGCTCAGTCCCTTAAGTAGCCGCAATAGTAGGTAGTGATCTCACTGCAGGTTCCACAGACATTTATCGGTTATCATATCTACTAACCATCAGGTGGATAGTGTCTTAGACTGCCACAACGATGGGCAGGAAACTGACTATGGGTTTCGCAGACCCTTCATCAGCTATCGGAAGAACTAATCACTGCGGCATCGGCAGTTGAAGCCTCTATCCTTCAGAAAGATAGTCCACCAGGCAGCCGCAATGGCGGATGCACGAACAACTAAATTTTTTTGATGTCCTTCATCGGCAACCAAAACAACTAATACTTTTCTATGTCAGTCACCATATCGATGGATCCATCCTCTAAATTTCGTCGATGGTTTTGACTAGGTGAGCCGATGTTTCCGCGGTTCCGTCAACTAAATTCCGCCAATCGACGCTCCAATCTTCTATCTTTCACCGATCGCCGATGGGTTCCTCACTTAGATAATTTTTTTAAAATTTTCTTCTTTGCATCGGCTCCTCAAAGAACTAAGTTTCACTAACGTTTCGGCAGTCTTCGGGAGATCTCCGCCAAAACTATGGCTCCACCTTCAACTATTTTCCACCAAAACTCTTCGGTTCTATCTTCATCATTAGCACCCTCATCCTCTAATTTTCATTGATCCGATCAACTAGAGTTCGTTGATGGCCCAATGAGCAGTTAAAAATTTTGTAGAAAAAATTACTTCAAGAACTTGCCGCTGTATCGGCTATTTCATTAGCTATTTTCTGTCGACGTTGCAGCTACGCCATCATCTAATCATCGATGATCCAATCAACTAATTATCCCCGATCGTCGATGGTCTTAACACTTAGAAAAATTTCGAAAAAAAATCCTTCTTCCTTCGCGTCGGCTCTCTCGTCCACTAATTGTCACCGACATTTCGGCGGTCTTCAGGGGATCTTTACCGACATTTCGGCTGGTCGATCAACTAGATTCTGCCGAACCTATTTTCACCACCGACGTATCATTGGCAACTTCATCGTCTAATTGTCGGCAATCCCATCATCTAATCATCAGCTATCTCATCGTCTATCCTTCTTAGATCGCCGACGCTCTACGTCGGGTGGTCCTTCCACTGTTCTCCACCGATAGCCGATGGACACTTAGAGAGATTTCCTCAAATTTCTTTCGGCTATCTTCCGTTGGGTGGCATTTCGACTAGGTGATCCTCTACATCAGAAGAGTTTCCTACTTAGTCTTCCGATGAGCCAACGGTTCAGGCACTTAGGAAATTTTTGTGGAATTTTTCTGATCTTTGCTGGGCAAAAGGTAACCTGCCTCTACTAGCTGATCTTTCATGGGCATTCAGGCCCATGCTACAATGTTGGATCTGATACCACACTGTAACGTCCTCGGCCCTCCGACTGGCGAAGAGGACGCTACTATACACCAAACATCTAGGAAACTATCCCCATGAACATGTACATATATATAAAGTGAAGCTAAATGCTTAAAACATCAAACATACTAAGATGCATAATCATACATATACTCAGCGGAAGCAAAACATACAATTCAACATTCACATGTTCATCACAATTTATTGACAGTAAATATGATTGCAGAAACAAATTAGTCAAGAATACTTATCTTATAGGAACTATCCCGCAACCAGCTATGTCACTGCAATGTTCCACCCAACCATAGGCCAGCGTGCTCCTTAATCTCTCAGCAACACTGCCACCCTCGAGTCGGGCATGATCCCCCAAGGAATAAGGAACAAGCAGGATTACACATAGCCAAGGATAAACAAAACATGCCAAGCCAACATAGTTGGGTTTGTCAGGCAGACAACAAATCAGCCAAGCCAACATAGTTGGGTTTATCAGGCCATCCAGGAGCTGGGAAAGACTAAATGCTAATATGGTGAGCTCATTGAAGAGATAAGGACACCTACACCAGAACTAGCCTGACTTCTAAGACACCCACACACACCCAACACAAGGAAATCAGTCCTTTCTCTGCTACACAGTCCCTCAGGCCCTGACCTCCCTTCTAGTGCTATTCAGGGGTTGTGGAGAAGAAATCCAGCCCTCTAGCTCTATCTATGTGGTTCCCAAACCCACCAGTTTTTTCAAGCAAATTAGGCCTTCATCACCACCCCAATACAGTCCAAAGACTAACCGCTGCTTTCTTGCAGCCAAACAAGCACTTCACAACTTGGACAGGGGAAGATAGTCCCTGAGTCGTTCTTGGCCCTATCGTGGCCAACACAACTTCACCACAACCTACAACAGATACCACTATAGTCCAAAAATGGAAAAGGAAGAGCCTCTCTACATGAACGGAAGGGAAAACCGCATACTCAGACCAACAATCAGTGATAGAAAAGAGAGCGAACTCCCACACATAGAATCATGAATCCTTTTATCTCAGCTCTGCGTGAGGAAAACCAGGTGTCTTTGTTTGAGATGGTCAGTGAAGAATTCCTCTGAGTGAGGAATGAACAGCCAACGATGGAGAGAATGGGAAGAACAATCGACATCCCAAACTACATGTGAGGAAAACCACTCCCATCCCATGCGTGTGACTGAACCTGCTAGTGCAGAGTGCGTGGGGGAAATCCTGTCACCCACCACTACCCAGCATTAACTGCCCTCAACTAACATAGGATCTTAAGTGGTTGATTGACACATGGATTTTCCCCATGGGTTCCAGGTTTAACAATCCCCCGCCCTTACCCTTAGGAAATCACGCCCTTTTCAATATAGTTGCATCGACATAGCTGTTTGGGGTTCTTTTAATTAAAATGCATAGTTACATGATGCCACAACTTAATATGTGTCGCATATCCCGATATACTATCGACAACAATTCCAAACGCCAAAACATAACACAACCAAATCGATGGTGGGTCCTTTTCCTTTAGCTCCGCACCATGATTATTTACAATATATATGTATCATATATATTTAATGCATCGGGGTCAAAACCAGGGTGTTACAGAGTGACTCTTATTCAGACTATGTAAGTGATTGTATGCCTTTTTGGAATTATTTCTTAATTAAAACAAACTATAAAAATCATTAAAGAATTATTAAATAAACAGAGCCGGTATCGAACTAATACTATTATCTATTACCTATTATGAAGCAGAGCTAAGAGTTTTGTAAGTACAAACAAGGCTATTATTAAACTGTAGGGTTTATACAACAATTAACTCTTTAAAAGCCAAAACCAGAATTAAAAATCATCCTTAAAAACACAGTAATCTTCCCATAAACAGCGCATTGAAAATAATTATAATATAGGGTAATAATGAAACAGTACATATACAATTTATAGATTTAAATATTCCAATAATAATTAAACCATTTGCAAATACAAAATCCTTTATTAAGGATAGGCTTAAAGCCTTTAGAGTCATAGGGTCAAAGCTCAGGCCGGCTATTAAAACCAAAATGCACAAAATATTTATATTAAACAATAACAAAATATTTTTACTGACTAGAGAACAAAATCATGTTCGTTATTACAACCTGACTGTTTCACAATCTTACATTACTAAAATTCACTATAAAAATTGAAGTAACACTAGACAGAGGTCGACAAGTCTCTCTGAGTTCAGAGTTGGGCTCTTTTTAAAATAAAAACAAAAACATTTACATTGCTTAGGCCGTAAGGCTAAAAACATCTTATAAAAACCATTTTACATCACGGCTTCAAGAGCCTGCTTTACCCTGCATGAAGTACCCATAAGGGTTTCTAAATAAAAACATGGACATACAATAAACAAGCTTTAAATCATAACTAACAGAGAACCAAATCCGGGAATTCACCCACAGGAACCATTTCCAACAACCATAACCTCATGTAGGAAGAACCCTCGATGGAACCAGGGCTTACCAATTGGAATCCCACGAAAGGACTGAATGATGAGCTCATTTTCCACCCATAGTTTTGGAGCTGGTAGCAAGAACCTGCAAGACCAAACCAAGACATTTATTAAATTCCGGTTTGCATAAAATAGTAAAAACCCTAGTAAGGTTAATCGAATGAAAATAAAAACTGAGATAAGTAAGTTTACCTGTTAACTAAAAGAACCGAGAAGAGATGGACACACTAGGTCATGTTGGCACCGAACCGAAAGGAAACCAACCTTGAAGTCAACTCTACGAAGGAGAAAGCAAGAAAACTAACTCATGTTCACAATGCAAAAGCTTTGGGTGAGCAGTGCGAGAGTAAGACAAGTACAGACTTTGGCCGCAATGAGAAACCAGTAACCGCACTCGTGGTGTATTCCTCAACACACAGGAGAACCCAAACCATAAACTATGTTACCCAATAGTCATGATATTGCATTTGTAGGTGAAATGCCCAATGATAAAGAAGGTTACAGGCCTCTCATGGCCACGAGCTCACAGCTCGACCAGCAAGGAGGAGAACCCTCAGTCTGAAAGTGCAAAGGAGTAGAGTTCGCAACGTTATAAGTCAACCAACAAATGGAGGAGATCCTATCCACGTGCCCTTCCAAAAATCTCAACAAGTGTGGGTCAAAATCCTTAAGTCAGTGCTGCACAAAACATTTTAAAACCTATCATTGCAAATAACCATATAACATATGATTGCTAATGATAAGCAACATGCCATCAATATATATTATGCCATGGAAATTAACATAGTATAGGATTAAAACTTTATAAGTTTTTCTTGCCATCATTTTCGACTTCATTATAGTATTTGTTTGGTAGGTAATACTACCTTATGTATAAGTTAACACATTTTTATAACTTAAAATACTATTGTATTATTGTTATAATTTGAATACTATGGACACAACTTGGTTTCTATTTGATCCAAGAAGATATTCATGTTTGCAAACAAGTCGAATAAGTATGGTATTGTTTTAGAACTAATAAAAGGAAGTATGGAATAGTTATGACATAAGCTTATGACTATAGTAGAATGGAAAAGCCTTAAACTACTCAAAACATAATCTTGATGTTGTTAAATGAGGGAGTATTCAAGAAGCTGGAGACTAACATTATTGGAGAATTTCTCATAAAGAATCTAATAACTCATTATTAGCTTTATAATTGAAGAACATAGGAACATGTTCATGCTTAAAGAGAAGGATACATTGAGTATTGAAGTGAAAATAGCTGCGAGATCACTAATCAATTGAAGTAAAATTAAATCAAAACCATGAGCTCTATGCTCTCTATGGGAATTTATAAATAACTAGTACTATAAACACAAGAAAGCTAACCATGCACTATAGACCTTTGAAAGATAATCGTCATATGATTGAAGGAACTTAGGTAAGAACTTGCTCTTGTTTTTTAAAACATCGATTATGTTTTTTTTATGAAAATTCAATATGGCATTACTTATAAATACATTCATAGATTCAGAACAACGAAAGAGATTTTGCATTACCTCCTTGAAGACAAGCAGCTTATTTAACCTTTTCTTATACTATCATCTTAACATGATAGGAAAGTACTTTTCTCAACGTAATTTAAAATAAACACCTACAGGATCTTACGCTTTCCTGCTAAACTTGTAAGAACCAGCAATCCATTTGAGTTAACAGAACGCTAAGTAAGCCTCGATCTTAAACAATATTTCTTACCTACTTGACAAAAGTAAATCATCAGTATATCTAGCAGCAACTATGATGCAAGTCCTTTTTCTAACTCTGATGAAATTAAAGCTGTTAAGTCATTAATAGAACTAACACAGGTGTTTAAGAATACATCCTTAGTTTACATGTTCTTTTAATGAAAGAAAGCCTTAACCTTTTATAAACTATTTCATTTTCCACTAACCGTTAGCAGTTACTTAGCTACGACTTTAGACATTTTATGTCACTTTAAAAAAAAAAAAATTTACGAAATTTTGGGTTATTACATTAAACTCCCATAGTAGAAAATCTTATTACCTCGTGATCATATCTTTGTACTTTCTTTAAATCTCTTGGATCCCAAACTTTATGATGTATTTGTTGTTGTACACTAGTTCTTCTACTTTGTCCCCTCTCTTTGTTTTCAATCTGCCAGGCTTTCAAGTTTTGTTTTGTAGTCTTTATTTAGCTATGTTGTTCTTATTTGTTTTTTCTATCTAGGAATTGGTTTTGATGCATTTCAAATCAATATGAGATGGATGAAAAGAGTTTAATGTAAGAGTTACACACCTATGCCATAATTGAATGAAAAAAATGAAGATGATTCAACCCCTAGTTTTGTCAACAATTGAATACCATGCACATGATGAGAGAATATCCGATGAGAAGAGGTTGGAGAAATATGAATTTCCTTGTACTATTTTTTGTGGTGAGAATAGGAGAAAAATATGAATGATTCACGAACATATAGTGCCGCATATGGTCATAGTGGTACAAACCCTTTCTCTAAAAGTGTTTATCTTGATAAGTCGATACAATTTCAAAACATGAGAGATAAAGAGGCACCAAAAATGGATGAAGTGGAAACAAATGTAGATGAATATTCACCAACCTTAGATGAAGGGATTGAAGTTTATAGAATGTTGAATGAAGGCTTCAATGGTGATTGGCACAAGTTGATGGAGGATGCTTCAAAACATGTGTATGATATTTTGAAGTTAAGCCAGTTGCCAACAATCCTTCTAATTATTATTTTTCAAATGGTGCATGGTTGGAGAAATGGTATTATTGATGAGTTATTGGAATTGCTACATCAATTAAAACCACATAAATACACATTTCCAACAAAATGGAGTGCATGTAAAGTGCAAATCACTAATCTAGGATTAGGGTACGAAAACATCCACACATGTGTGAATATTTGTGTATTATTTCGCAAAAATCATGCAAGTGATACTGAATTTCCAAAATGTAAAGAAGCGAGGTTTAGATCAGGGTTGAAATCAAATCCATATCCTATTGAGGTTCTTCTCCACTTTCCATTAATCCCATGGTTTCTTCAAATGTATAGATGTTGAGACATTGTTGAGATTATGCAATGGCATGCCCAAAAATAAGAGCACCGATGGAAAACAACGCTTTGTGTTTGATTCTAAGATGTGGACAGAATTTTCCAAACAAATGGCCTGGTTTTTCCCAATATCCTCATAATATAAGGTTTGGTTTAGCTATATATGGGGTGAACCCATTCTCATATCAGAGTACCAAATGGTCAACTTGGCTAGTGTTTTTTATAAATTATAACTTGCATCCATGGTTAGCTACCAAACCATTTTTCTTCATGTTGTCATTGATTATACCAAGAAATAAAAGTGTGACTTCAGATACAATTGATGTTTATTTAGAGCAATTATTTGATGATATAGTAGAATTGTGCAAAGGAATTGAAGCAATTCATGTTTCAAGGGACAATGATTCAATCCAGTTCACTTTAAGAGCTTTTCTGTTTACAATACATGATCTTCTTACATATGGCACATTGACTAGTCTCAATGTTCATGGATACCATGGATGTTCAACTTGCATCTTGAAGGGTTTTCTGAGGGACTCAAGTAGTTTTTGTAAGTGTATTTATTATGGAAATCATGCTTACCTTAAAATGCAACATCCATATCGTCGACAAAAGTCGCATTTCAATGGTTAGAAAGAGAATTGTGAAGCACCATTGTAAATAACAAGTGATTATATTATTCAAAATGGAGAAAAAAATTTAGTTTATTGAAAATGGTGTCATTCCTAGTAGTAA
Source organism: Pseudotsuga menziesii (assembly GCA_001517045.1). Lineage (NCBI taxonomy): Eukaryota > Viridiplantae > Streptophyta > Pinopsida > Pinales > Pinaceae > Pseudotsuga > Pseudotsuga menziesii. Next base: position 91,023 of record LPNX010272832.1, read on the forward strand.
AAATGATCCACTTAATGATAGTGGGGTAAAACGATTGTGCGTATTTTATAAATTGACATACTTTAAGCATGTAATCATTAGACATACTATTGACTTTATGCATAGTGAGAAAAATATAGCTTTTTCTACTATATAAACTATTTTTAGTGCATATGATACATTGTCATCACACCTAGACCTTCAAGAGCCAGAGATTCGTTGAAATCTTTGGGTTGGAAAATATGGTGATGGAAATTATAGAAAACTTATTACTATGTATTTGTCAACAAAGGAACAATGTGCACAACTCATAATGTTAATGTCTTGGAATCGCTTTCCTGTTGGATATGTGAGTAGTAATATTAAAAGGAAAACTTGCAATAATGGCTTAAGAGGCCTCAAGACCCATGAAAATTGTGTCATAATCAAGGATATTTTACTTATTACAATCATATCAACTTTGGAATAAGCGCCAAGATTGGAAATTATAAGGTTGGGCCTAATATTGAAGAGAATGAGTTTGCATGTATTAGATCCTTCAAACTTTAATAATTTGAGGGGAGAGGTCATTGAAGTCCTTTTCTTATTGGAACGGGAATTTTCACCAACAATTTAATATTTCTATGCATATTCTTATACATCAAGAAATTGAATTAGAGAATTGTGGTTCTAAAAGAACTAGATGAATATATCATGCAGAACACTATATGAAGGTCCTAAAAGTGTTTGTTTGTAATAAGGAAAAACCATAAGGTAGCATGTGTGAAGGATATTCAAAGCAGCATGCCACAGAATTTCGCACAGAATATATGAAGTGTTTTAGTAATGCCAATCGACGTGTATGGGATAATGAATAAAAGGAGACAGTTGTAGGAAAAGCATTAGAAGGAAATGGGCATCGCTTCAAGCTATCAAATGAGGAAAGAACTAAGATACATGCCTATGCTCTTCAAAACACATCCTCATTCGATAAGTGGCGGAGGTGAAATATTGTTTACATGATTATTTATTTATTTAATTTCATATAATAGTTAAATTATCATTATTCTTACTATCTTGTGTGTTCATATTCTTTGTAGAAAATATGAAAAAGATATTCAAATAGGGATGCATCCATATTGGAAGTGTACACTTACAAATTTGAACATTGGAGATGGTTCTTTTCCAAAATTTGATGATTGGATTGTTGATGCAATTAGTGATGCACAACAAGAAGGTTATGATATAATGGTCAAGGAAATTGATCTTTCACAAGTGCAAAATATCTTAGCTACTTCATTCAGTGTGATGTGGTCCTATGGTAGTCATTTAAGAGTGGAAGAAAAGGACAAGTGAAAGGAATATTGTGATTGTATTGTTAGTGTTTAATTTCATCATGAAGATAGAAAGAAACATTATGTTGGATTCATACAAGAAATTGTTCAAGTTGATTATGGTGAGACTAGTCCCATATTATTAAAATGTAAATGGATTAAACGATCCACAATACAATGTGATGAGTATGAATTTGGATGTGCAAATACATGTCAAATTTTACTAAATACTAATGAACCATGTGTTTACCCTCTTCAAATTACCCCGTCATTTCTAATTGGTGATGTAACAAGTACAAGATGGTCGTATGTCATAAGTAGAGTCTCATTCGAAAAGGAAAACCATGGAACATGTTGATATAATGGTCTATGGGAACTGCAATAGTTTACAAGAAACATTGGAATAGACAATAGAGTTGTATTTGAAAAAGAAACATGCATTCCCAATGAAGAGACTGAGATAGAGAATGTAACGCATGGTCAAGAAAATCTATTGTATGAGGACGATGAAAACAATAAAGTTGAATACACAAGTGATCACGACTGTGATCTTGATTTCAATGCAAATCGTCACGATGATGATTTGTCACCTTAAACTTATAGTATAAATTTTCACTATGAAAATTGGATTTTATAATTTTGTCCATGAATTAGCCAATGGTTGTATTAAACTCTACGCTAAACATTGTATGTATTTTATTATTTTGGCCATGGGGTTATCCAAATACTTGTTTTTAGTACTGTGCAATGTTTCAAATCTGGTTTCCTTCTATTCTTTATTGTCAAATTCTATTTGATGATAATTCTCACCTTAAACTTATAGAATAAATTTTTAGTATGAAAACTGGATTTTATTGTTTTGGTCGTGAGATTAGCCAGTTGTTGTATAAAAATTTGTGTTAAACTTTGTATGGATTTTATTGGTTTGTCCATAGGATTAGCCAAATATTTGTTTTCAGTACTATGCAATGTTTCAAATATGATTTCCTTTTGTTCCTTATTGTCAAATTTTATCTGCTGATGACTTGTCACCTTAAACTTATAAAATAAATTTTCACTATGAAAATTGGATTTTATTGTTTTGGCCATGGGATTAGCCAAATACTAGCTTTTAATACTATGCAATGTTTCAAATATGATTTCCTTTTGTTCCTTACTATCCAATTCTATCTGATAAATGCTATTAATGGATGTCTTTGACTTTCAATGTTAACAAAATATGGAAGAATTATTCTTTAACTATATGCCATCATGATGGGCAAACATGTATAGGTTGTATTAAACAATATTTTTAGATACAATATATGGTCATACGTGGAATGAAAGTTTTTAATAAATGTTACAATGAGATGCAAACGTGCATGTCCAAATAATAAACCCTAAAATTGACTATGTTGTATATTGACCTTCATTTCAATGTTATAATAGAAGTGCACTATGTCAATATCAAATTATCTCACACATTTAGAAATTGTATAGAATCATATCATATGTAAGGAAATATGGTCTACTCATTCTTATTATTCATAATACATGATTACACAATCAATATATTTTATAGTATTTGTTTGTCCATATACTATTGATGTTTTTTTATGGGAAATGTTGGACAGAAAGGATATGGAGAATAAGGGGCCGAAACCTAAAAGTGGCCCAACCAATGATGAAAATGTTCTAGAATATGAGAATATGCATAAAGAGTGGATCATAAGAAATTAAGAATATCTATCATCTCTTGGTTTAGGAAATAAGTAAGTAGTTATTCCTTGTATTTTTTCACTTCTATGCATATTTCATGAATTTTGTACATAATCTATTTCATGATGTAGCCTATATATGATTTTGATTCTCATTTGATAATTTTTTTGTTTTATACAAATAATTTTGATTATATAGAAAAATAGCATAATCCAAAGGCAAGCAAAGGCACATCATTTCCATCTCATGGTTTGACAAATCAGTAAGTAGTTATTCCTCATACGTTTTCCCTTGTATGCACACTATATTATAGTTGTCTATAATATATTTGATGATATAGGCCAACTATTCTTTTGATTCTAATTTATTAAGTTTTTTTTTTATATTTTACAGGGAAAAGTTTGATTCCACACAAAATGAGCATATTCAAAAGGCAAGAAAAGTCACATTGTCGGCATCTCATAGAATCCTACGCCTTGGTGGATAAATCCATGTATATGATGTTGACAATACTAATGATCAACTTCCTAATATATCACATTATTTAAAATTAAAACAAACATTTGAAGGAACATCTAAGAATACTAGTGAGATAGCTAGATCCACATGTGAAGTGGTAAATGAGGAACCAATTAAGCCTTCAAATGAAACAGAAAAAACACTGGGTGTCTCCACAAATATGAGTGCTCATTTGGCATCAACAGTCTTGATTTTGAATCCTTATCACCTTTGGTAAAAAGATGGAGAATTAGTCAAGGCTTGTATAGGAGAACAAAAAGGGAATCCAAAGAAAGAAAATTAGATGGGAAGAAATATTATTTGTTTGAGGTAATAGATTGTGAATCTACTAGCTCAAATGCTTCAAGGTGGGCGTCAGAGTTGGGCATAAGAATAAGGTCATATTTGGATGTCACCAAAACCAATTTTGCAAATTAAGATCCAAGAAATGTGGATCGAGTGATACAACAAATGGAAAATGACTTTGAGAATGTCGGTGGAAATATGTACACCAAATATTACAAGTTGTCATGTCCCTTCCTTATTGGCCATTTGTCTAAGTCTTATACTATCAAGTCCCTATGGGTTAAGGAATGATTTTGAATTAACTAGGATTAATTTTAATCAAGGCTTAGTAGTAGGGACATTACAATTTCAATGTCTGAAATAATTCCTAAGTTAATTTTATTTTATTTTCCCCATGAATAAATTAATCTTGGATAATGTTGAATGTGATGTGTCCAAGAGGGCGCACTCGAATGAAAATATAAGCTATGGGACCATGGAAATATTTCCAAGAAAATAAGAAATCAATCCAAAGCTAAAAATCAATGCAAAGAAAGCAAGTGTATAAAGCAGGGAAAATATGGCTTTTGGAAGAAAGGAAGGAAAGAAGTCAAAAGCAACAAAGCAGTTGTTGGCCCTAAGTACATAAAGAGTTCAGTCATAGGGAGAAGAATTTACGACGGAACTAGATGAAGGTGGAGGAGAAGTTGTGACAGAATCACCATGAGAAGGAAGAACAAGGTAGAAGAAATGACTACAAAGGAATCTACGATGGGGGAATATAGAAGCAAATAAGAAAGAAAGAACTAAGGTGAAAGAATAGTCGCAGAGGAAGTTGCAATAGGACAAGATTTCATGAAAGAAGAGAAGTCATGACATGAAAGGATGTGATGTGATTAGCCATGATGGAAGGAACCACGATATAGAAGGAATGAAATGATGCAACAGTTGGAAAGGATAACTCGAGAGATCATGGGTACGAAGTCAACAAGAGTCACATAGTGTTGTAAGGAATAAAGGCATATTTGTAATTTGGGTCGATAGTGCCTACTAAAAAGTGTAACTAGAGTAGGAATGAAAGCCTATTGAATAATAGAATAAAGTTAGTTGAATGCAACATGTAAAGAGTTTATAAAAAGGAATAACCCAAGTTGTATGCGGGTTACTTCTCGAGTTCTTGTTTTCCTGTTACTTGTTGTTTAGTTGCTTAATTCCTAGATAGAGAGTTGTGTCTGTAAGAAGAGTAGCTGATCCAGGTTGTGTACGAATCAAGAGTAGATTAGAAGAGAAGAGTAGTTGATCCAGGCTATGTGTGGATCAACAGTAGAGGAAAGTAGAAGAAGATTGAACAAAATAATAATAGAGAGCATGAGAGCAGAGATGAGTCTATATAAATAAGAGAATAAGAGCTATAATAGATTTTGTAGCCAAGTGTGCAAACAAAAGGTGCCATATATTTCTCATGCCAAATGAAGAGCTCCTTTGTCGTTTTTCCCAGATGGGTTTCCACGTTAAATACTATGTCATTGAGTAGATGATGAATGTGTTTATGTCACATGAATGTATATGATGAATGTGGTTAAGTTCCAGGAATGTATATTGTGAATAAGTGTTTATGTATTTGCTTGTGAATGAGTTCTCTTATGCATGAGTCGCACTATTGGTAGATAACTTGTGTTTTAAGCTTATATTGTTGTTATAATCTATGTGACAGATAAGTTGAGTAGTGTCTTATATACACACTGTTTGTGTCAGAAACTGTTTCTAAGGCTAGGGAAACATGCCAACACAATCTCAAGAGTAAATTCAATTCAAACTAGGGTTTAGAGTTTTTGTTTTAAGTGTTTTGGTCATAAAATTCAAGAGCATGCAGGGAATACATTCATCAGATAAGCAACAACTAAATCAAACACAATCACTGATAAAGATGCATATATATCATAAAATTCTAACAAAAGCCTGTATTGAAGTTTACACATAATGGACAAGCACTGCTAGAAAACACACATTAACCAGCACTGAAAATGTCGATTAAGAAGCTAAACAAACTCACAGTAAAGCCAACACAGACAGAAAGTAGGGTAAAGAGTCATATATCCATAGTTTCATCAGTAAATGTACAAGAGAGTTACAACACTTATCTTTGAATAAGCCTGAAAGTATAGTAGCTGACAGACCTCCTCATGCTCCCAGAAAATTCCAACCCTCACAATGTCTTGCTCACCTCTCTAAATAGTTACAAAGAAGTAGTTCCATCTCCCTTTTATTAGATCGAAATTGAAACTACCCAGCAGTTACATTAACTAACTAACTCAACTAATTGACTAAAAATAGCAAATCGGATTCCTGGCAAATATGGCGAATTTCTGGAAAATAGGTGTCAAAGAAGCCTCCATATCTCTCAATTGGTGACACCTGTGAAAAAACTGAGAGAGGTTTTTGTGAATGGTTCCATGACGGACAAAAACCTCTCTTGGTTTGTAAAAATTCATCTTCAATCGATCAGAATATTCTCCGAAAAATGAACACTAAAACAGGAAAATATTGAATATTTAAACTCCCTGAAAAATAGGCTGCAAATATTTACTTGAATATTTCAAACCTTGATATCTGTTGCAAAACTGAGAGAGGTTTTTGTAGATTGGTATCTTATGAACAAAAACCTCCTTTTGTTTTCACAAATTCCTCTCCATTAACTCGTGGTAGGCATTTGACTTCAATCACTCAAAACAGGAAAAGTATAGCAGAATTATGTTTCTCTTCTTTGTCTGAGCTAAATGGCTGGCCTATTGTAGTAGTTTGTTCATCATTAGTCAAAATCTCCTATCCTCTCATCCCTTTCCTTCAGGTTTTGTTAATTTGCTCAATACATAAACACCTTCTAATAGTTCTTGGTTGTTTTCATCATGTTTGAGACCTTCCTAATAAGTTCCATGGCTCTGTCATGTTCTTTCATGAAGAATAGAACAGCAGTTTCAATGGCTATATTTGTACCAGCACCAATTGCCATACCCACATCAGTGGCCACAAGTGCTAGGGAATCATTGATGCCATCACCCACCATTGCAACAATCATCCCAGACTCCTGTAACTCTTTCACTTTTGCTGCTTGTACTGTTGAATACTTTCCTGCAAGTTTTCTTGATCTCTGCCAACTGACCTTTCTGTCAAAGCAACTCCACCTACTAGCTGTATACTAGTGAACAATTTCTTTTGAACATCCAAACGCCTTGTGGAAAGAATACTATTTGTAAGAGCTTGAGCAAGACCTACTAGATTGTCTTCATTTCTGAACTTCTATGGATAGGACTCTCTTGATTCTGGCATAGCCAATCCAGAATTATAACCTGACAAGAAAAGGTCTAGCTCATCTGACCTTTTAACAAACTCTGTGTGTGAACTTTAGCAATGCGAGGACCCCTATTCTGAATTAACTTTGCTGGATTGACTGTTCCAGCAGAAGAACTTGATACAAATAGAGATTGGGCTTTTCTTTCATTGCTCATGTTATTGAAAGAAACGTCTGGTCCTTTAATCATGTTCATATCCATAGTGTCAGTTGCTATGCTGGTATATGCCTTGAAAGGAGGGAAATTCACAGCAACAGCTATGTTCTCTACATATTTTAAATTGATGGAATCTCTTAGAATATCATTTCCTTTAGGTAATAAACCTTGCAACTGTGCTGTCTGAAATGTTTGAAAAGAGTCCATCTGAGTTAAAGAATTTTCTGAAAAAGGTGGATGTATACTCGCATTACTTTTCCAACCTGATCCAACAGAGAAACCTTTCCCTGTTATAAACTCAAAGCATTTAGTATGGCTTTCATTTGTTACAAATACTTTTGTGTTTTCTGGCTCTGAGACATAATGCTGTTCTCTGCCATGCTTAGAAACCTCCATTTTTTTAACCTTCTGCCAGATCATTCTGGATGCATCATTTATGGTTGCTTGATAAACATTTTCTGCTGGTAGATTACCAACAAATGTCCTGCCAGAGCTGTATGCATTTACAGGAATTCCTTCATTCTGATGTTCAAGCTTGACTTCCACCTTTCTTGCCGAGGCAATATCCCTTTCAGTGCTCTCTTCATCATCACTAAAAAGGATATAGTCAACATCTTGGTTGATGCTGAATCCCGTACACTGATGTGAGCTTCAGGATTCAACTTGCCTTGATCTTGTCTCCCCAAAAGCGTTGTCGTGATTTGTTCATGCTCTGTTTCTCACGAATTTCTCTTACCAGTGTAGAACCTTTCCGGGAAATGATAGCTATGTCTGATGTTGGATCTTTTACTGGCATAATAGGCTCTGCCTATTTTGTGAACACAACACGTCTGTCCAGAAATGGAGGCTTTGTATCATGAACAAGAAGAATAACCCTGTTTTCATCTTCATCTTCAAATTCTGTTTGCACTTCTGTTCCTCGAACAGCTCCGGATCTCATTAGCTGTATTAGCTAGAAGCTCTGCAATTGCGTTTTGATGGTGGTCATTTGAAGTATTTTGCAAAGCCTGGCAAACCCACATTGTCTCTATCAAAGAAGGCAAAAAGAGCATGATAAATATATGAAACGTTGTACTTCACATGGATTTGTTCATTCAATGCTCTTTCACAATTATCTGTGAACTTCTGCCTGGCCAAAGACTCGGAGAATGACTGAGAGACTTGCACAAGTTCATTCTGTACTTCAGCACAGTGCTTTCCCAGGAGTGGTGAAACGAGCAAAAATAAAAGTGCATTAACTGTGCTCAGGAACACACACAGAAACATATCCAGCTCCATAATATTTAATTTAGAACATCTTCCCATAAAATCTTGCCTTATTTCGTTCACAATCATCATTTTCCATAAATTTGCATCCAGTTGCCAGAACGGTTGCCAGAATCTCCCTCACATGAGACTGACGCCTGTTTACATGAAAAAAACTTGGCAAAACATATATGAAATGTGACCAATGATTTATTTAACACTTTAGCAGCGAAATCCCCAAAAAATCGAACTGAAAAATGACCATTCTGGCAAAAAACGATTTTCCTGTAGCGCGCCAGTGTAATTTTTTGGCTCCAGCGCTACAAGAATAATTTTAACACTGTTTTGCTGCTTTTTAGTCATTAATTTTTTTTTGAATGAGGTTTTTATGGCAAACTATACTCATGATATGATTTATGAATCCATTATTCGATAATATGACTTTAAGAACCCTTCAACAGCTAAGAAAACAAACTTGATAAAAAAAATAAAAGCAAAAAATCAAAATTTCTATTAAAACCAAAAATTTCTAAAGTAAGCAAATGAGAAAATTAAAGCATATGAGCAAACTAAAGATAAAATCACAATCAAAATATAAAATTAAAGGAAACAAGTTCATGACTTAACACACACAATAAGAATATGCAATACAACCACCAGCTTTAGTCAAGCTAGTTGGTAAGGTGCCACGAGAGAAGAAATCCCCACCCAATTGCAGAAACCTGGTTTTGACAGTTACCCATAAGATATATCTCAGGTGCAACTTCATCTGCATTACAGGTGTTGACAACTAAGCCTTGCTATGCCAGGCCAATATCTTGGGATTTTTTTCATGCAACGGAAGCTCTGCACTTGCATCGAAGGGAGAAACACCAACAAACTGTTATGTTGTCAGAACAGTGAATCATTTTGGTGAGGGATATGTTTTGGCATCCAACAAAGTTGGAAATACAAGACTAGGTGGATTTTAAAGAATTAGATTTTGCACAAGAATAAACTAAAGGATCGTGGTTGAATCCAATGAGGTGGTTGGAGCGATACCTTTATACGAATATTCATGAGATTTATTTTCTGAGTTCCCTATTGTGTTGTATGAATGGTTGTCGAAGTTAGAAACCCAGCGAAATATTTTTAAAGGAGGATAACTGACAGAGTGGAATCCTCTATTGATTCAGTGACTAAAGAGTACTAGCAACCCTATGTCGAGGGCTGTCAATTTTTGGGTAGAAAGTATTCTTGAGAGATACATTATTGAGTTTGTTGTTTACACAATAACCTCATATAGTGAAGTGGAAAGAAAATTTTCCCAAGGACCACGAGGAAGATACTTGACATATTTGAAAACTTTGATAAAGATGCTTGTATGCGAAAAAGGAATCCTGAGAATGGAGTCTGACAGTTAGAAGGAATGTCAGCAGAAATTTGGGAAATGCCATAGAAGAAGTGCATGAAAAATGGAGCAAACTAAGTTGAGATGTTCCCTGCTAATAGCGGAACTGAAGTAGAAGGTGGATGTTTAAGGAGTGGAAGAATATTTCGGTTTGGAAAGAGAAGAAAAACTATGACAAGAAGAGTAAGTTGCAGTATGACTAGAGGAGAAAACTATGAGTTAACATCGCATTTTAATGAAGGTTTTTGTGACGAAGAAAAGGAATATTAGTCGATATCTGGAAGAGAAGAAGAAGGATCAAAATCTCCTGACCCAGAGTACGAGTATGATACACCTACAACCTCCCACACATTTCCATAGGTAATATCTAGAAACTCGTCTCCCAGTGGTTTTGTAAATACAAGTAATATTAATGATGTAAATAGTGGACAAGGGAGTCTAGCTAGTCAAACCTTTTGTCCAAGTGTAAAAGGAATCAATATAATGGCTGGAAATGATATTAAGTTACTGAGATTTAATGGAAATGGGTTAGAATACTGAGAGCAACATTGGTTTCTATGTGAAGTTGTATGGACCATGCAATAGGTGAAAGATGAAGCAATAAAGAAAACGCAGATGATCACAACCCTGAGAGGTCATGCGCTAGACTAGTAGATGAAGTTATCTATAGTTTCAGCAGTAGTCACATAGAAAATAATTGACCAGATTCGAGTGGGATTAATATACAAGTTTAGAAATTTGAAATCTGAGTCACAATGCATCACAGAAATTAAAGAAATCAAGCAGTTACCCACTGATTTTGTCTGGGACTTTAACCAGAGATTTAAGACATTGATGGCCAAATTAAGCTTTCAGATGTCATACGTACTACAACATAAGGAATGGTTCATTGCAGCACCATTGTTGCACATCTGAATTTCATTGATGCAACTGAACATTGTGTCACAGACATAAGCTCTATAGATAGTAATGAAGTTAGAATCCTCACCGATTGGAGAGACTGGTTGAGGAATAATGGAGATTCAGTCGCAGCTAGCCAACCTTACACTACAACTATGGGACATTAAGAAAGGGAAAGATATACAAGAAGAGATATGGTAAACCTGATGTAGAACTAAGGGACACCATAAAGATAATTGCACAACACTCATGAACTACATCGCAACAGGAGCGCCAAACACATTAAATACACAAGGGATTCCTTGGTGTATAATATGTCAGACCCGAGGCCATCTGTCAGAAGAGTTCTTGTACTTGCAAAATATTGTAAGTACACCATCTATTCTATACTGTAAATTTTGTAAATTTGTAGGAGATGATGAGAAGGATTGCAGATCATTTGAGATGGTGCAAGAGAAAATGGTGGATGCCTACTTAATGAAGAAAGACGATCAGATATAATTTACACAAGCGTAAGCTCAATACCCACCTGATCAATATCCACCATCCCAATATATATATAAAATCTATATCCTCAACCCCAATATCAACAGAACCAGTATCCACTGCAAGAACACTACCCTCAACCTAGGGGGTGGAAATTTTTGGGGTCGAGGACAACAACCAGGAGGAGGAGGATTTGGTCATGCAAGAGGCCAAATCATATGCTATAATTGTGGAAAATAGTACATTTCACTCGGGATTATGCAAGTCCTATGAAGACATGTTCGTATTGTAAATTTTTCGACCACACTGTTGAGGAATTCCATTAACAGATTGCTAAATGGAATGCCAAGAATTTGGGAAATCCAATTTCCCTACAGAATCCCATTCCAAAAACAAACCAGAACATCCAGATCATTTATGTTGAGATGAGAGACGCAAACATTGATGCCATGACAAGAGGATTTGTTGATACTGGAGGAAACCAAAATGCACAGCATGACTAACCATAGGTCCGACTAGTAGCACAAAATAAAGTAGTGTTCAACGTCTAGAGAGAAAAGGAAGTATTCTTGGACACCTGACCAGAATTATTCGGCATGAATCAATGTTGACATATTCTCCTACACCACTGAGAGGAAAAGTAAGGGATATGCCTGAAATATTTGATCAGCTATTTTGAAAGAAACCGAAGTGAAAGGTTAGTAAACTTAAAGAATTTTTCAAAAATTGCTTATCGTTAATCCATGATAACTATTTTTTGTAGAATTGACATATTTAATAGAAGAAACTCAGGACGAGTTGCAACCAGACATAAGACTTAACCATGTCGAAGAAATATTAAAGACTAGCCGCAAGCTAAAAATGACTGTGCAAATAGGTGATTATGATATGGATTATATCATTTTAGACTTGGGATATGATGTCAATATTTTGACAAGACAGACATGGGAAAGTATCATAAAATAATTATTGGATTGGTCTCCCATTTAGCTCATGCTAGAAAATCAGTTGAAGGTCTTACCTATTGTTCAAATGACTCAAGTTCTTATCAAAGTAGAGATCCTGAGAACATATGTGGGTTTTGAAGTGATTGGCATTGTCAATAATACAAACCCATATCCTTCATTTTTGGGGATCGACTAGGAGATATACAATCATTACCATTATAAATTTAAGAAAATAATCTTATCATTTGAATATTAATAGATAAGGGTGGTCGTGCCAATTGATCCACTAGAAGAAAAAAGATATATTGAACCAGTGCACAGTGAAGGACAAGGTGACTATCTCAACCATATCTATAATATAACATCTTCAGGAAACGACTATATAAATCCAACAGCTAATGGAAATTTGAGTTGGAAAAGTGTTATCTCATGTACATCTGATTCGAGTGAAGCATCAGAAAATTTGCAGAACCATATGCATGAAGTATCTATGAGAATATGCGCAAGAAAGCCGAGGAAAGCATGCTATCTACATATGAAGGTTTACCTAACCTTACATATTTTATGACATATTTTGAAGAAAAAGCTACAAAGTATTAGCACTTATCTACCCTGGACTTTTTGTTGAAATCTACACCCACTAATGATGGGGTAGGCATAAAGAATCTCTCTATGAATGGTCATACATGATTGATAGATCCTATCGAACATATTTAATATTGTTGCACGATATGGCAGGCATATCCGTGATAGGAATGGGTCCATCACTTCATACATACATTGGACATGATACCAAGAAATTGGTATACATCAGTTGAGTTGCGACAAGGAACTCTTAAATGGGAGGATTTAGCTATTAGCTTCACACATATGTTTGAGTTCATATATGGCCATCCTTAGACTGATGCTACATTGCAAGTGATGAAAAATAATATATTTGAAGATATCCCTGTTGCAATGAAAAACTTAAACCAGTGTAGCATGACAATCCACCACTAGATAGAATGCTACAATGTGAAGGGAAAACCTAATGACGATCACCTGCTCAACATAAAAATTCCAGAGTCTAAAGGTATGCACAGAGTGGAAGGACTTGGTAATTCCAACAAAAAAATTCCTGAGTCCACTCAAAGTTAAGAAATTTAATATTGGCTCCCCAGAGAATCCAGAGTTTTCCAATATAGGAGATTATTGGGATGATGAGACTGTAGGAAATATCACTGACTTATTGCATGAGTTCTAGGAACTATTCCCTATGAAATTTTTGGATAAGAAAGGAATTTTTGAAGACCTGGGAGAAATGAAAATACCTTTGAGACCCGACGTAAAACTGGTCAAGCAGCGACCATAGTGATTAAACCACATTATAAATAAAAAGTCAAAGCATAGCTAGACCGAATTTTGGACACAGGTATTATAGAGCCTGTCAAAGAATCGGAATGGATCAAAGCGATCATAGTACAAGAAAAAAATGATATGGGTGAAGTAAGAGTTTGCGTCAACCTGAGAAAACTGAACGATGCTTGTTTGCATGACCCATTTCTAAATCCATTTATATATGATTTACTGGAAAGTGTCGGGGGTCAAGATATTTATTCATTCAGATGGGTTCTTTGGTTACCATCAGATTTGAATCGCAAAGTAATATTGGCACAATACCACCTTTGCAATGGATTGGGGGATTTTCCAGTCCACGGTAATTCCCTTTGGACTCAAGAATGCTCCTTCTATTTTTACCAGAATTGTAGTTGCTTCCTTTAAAGACTTGATTCACAAATTTCTTAAGGTCTTCTTCAACAACTGGACAGTATTTGGAATCATTAAGGATCATATTGGGAGCCTCAATATGATGTTGCCACATTGTTCCCAGTATCAAATTTTATTAAATTTAAAGGAATGCATCTTTTGCGCCCCATTTGGAATTATACTGGGCCATGTGGTTTGTCACAGTGGAATGTTGGTCGATCCTAATAAAATTGTGATCATCCTTAACCTACCACCACCAACCATATTTAACCAATTGCGCACAACATTGGGACACACGAGATACTAAAGAAAAATTATCAAAGGATATGCGGAGGTGACTGCTCCGATGGACAAGTTACTGAAGAAATATGTTAAGTTCAAGTAGACAAAAAGTTTCCAAGAGAATCTGGACATGTTGAAGAACAATATGTTTACAACACCCATACTTGTATTTCCAGACTGGAAGAGAGAATTCCATGTACATGTTGATGCGTCATCTATTGCACTCAGCGTGGTACTAACGCGGCCTAATGAAGGGTCGATTGGCCATCATATACATTTCACCAACATGAATTTATCCACAACATAGAAGAATTATACCATGAAGAAAAGAGAAGGCTTAGCAATGGTATACGCTTTGCAGAAATTTAGACACTACTTATTGGGTGGACATTTTAAGATGTAGACAGACCATTCAGAATTGAAATACCTGGTCAATAATCCAGTGTCGGGGGGAATATTTTCTAATGGCTTCTCCTTTTTAAGAAATTTGAATTTGGATTCATTGTTAAAAACCAGTTAACTGAATTCAAGACCATACCATCTGTCGAGGATCAAAAGTGGATAAGAACCTGGTAACCTCGGCGATAGTCTCCTTGATGTGTATCTATTTGCAATAACAATGTTTGATGATCAGTACATAGACATCATACAATTTATGAGTATGAGTTATGCACCTGCTGAATTTACCACTACACAAAAAAAACAGTTGGTTGTCCAAGCTACAGACTTACAATTGATCGCTAGATAGTTATATAAGATGGGCCCTGATAAAATTATTCTTCGTTGTGTCTTGGAACACGAGCGACCGATGATATTGAATGAAGCATATGTTGATTTTGTAGGAGGCCATTATGCTGGAAGAGCCACGGTGAAAACTATATTGCAAGCTGGATTGTGGTAGCCTACCATGCATGTAGATGCATTAGAATACTATCATAGTTGTGATGTATGCCAAAGAATGGGAAATTCGTCGCAAAAAGATGAAATACCATTAGTACCACAAATAAATCTACAAGAATTTGATAAATGGATCATTGATTTTGTGGGTCTTATTAGTCCGAAAAGGAAGAGCACAGGGGAAAGATACATAATTAATGTGACTGACTACCTAACCAGATGGGTTGAAGCAACGCCAGTAAAAGATTGTATTGCTACAAATTTTTTGTTTAAAAATATCATGAAGATATTCGGCTACCTAAAAATTTTGATAAGTGACCAAGGTACATACTTTGTTAACCAATTAATTCAAGAATTTACAAAGGAATTCCGTATCTAACATAGAAAGACAATGCCATATCTATAACATCCCAGTTTTGACCCTGTTTTTTGCATTAAATATATGATGAAAATAGTGTATGGAATCATGGCAAGGAGTTCAAGGCCAAGGCCCTACCATTGATTGATGTTTTGTGTATAGGTTATCTAGGTTGATTCCTATGGGTTATGGTGCTAAGTCAAGCACAATATATAATTTTGGACATCATATAAATATGCAATTTAATTAAAAACCCACAACCAGCTATGTCAATGCAACGAATAATGATATGGGGGCATGATTTCCTAAGGAACAGGGAGGGAGAAATGTTTAACCTTGATCCATGGGGGGAAATCCATGTGTCAAAAGAAAACACCTAGGAAATGTATGCCCATTTCCCTCATGCAGTCACATTTCATCTTCCCTCCCACTGTGGGGAGTGACGAGACGTTTTGATGATCCATCCTTCAACATTTTTCAGTTTCTATCTTTCCTCATTGTGCATGCACAGTTGATCATCGGGGATTTCACCCAAAATGTTGTGGTCGGATCCTGATCATTCTCAATTCCATAATATGCATGCACACTGTGTGTTCACCTATTTTGCAGAACCATGTTTTGTTCTATGTTGTTCGCCTATGGATACCATCCTAAGTGTTGTTGTGCAATGGTCTCCTCTATCACAGAGCGAGTGGAAGTCTATTTTGCTACATTAACATTGTGGTCTGTTGTGTGTGCATATTATTGCCTTGGTCTAAAATGGTCTAGAGTGAAATCGGATCTAAACTAGATTGATAAACTTAGTGTAGGAAGGAACCTCACAAATATATCTAGAGGGGTTGGCTAGATTGATAAACTTAGTGTAGGAAGGAACCTCACAAATATATCTAGAGGGGTTGGTTTTATTCTTTACAATCCCTGAAAAACACTGGAAGGGAAGGAATACCCTGAGGGATTGTGTAGAAGAGAAAGGGATGCTTCCTTCTGTTGGGTGTGTAGATGTTTTTAGGATCCAAGCCTGATCTAGTGCAGGTGTCCACAGCTCGGTGGTTGAGCTCACTAGCTTAGCAGTTCAAGTTTTCGAATTCCTTTGCAACCTGATAAACCCATCTATTAGTTGGCTTGGATGGTCCTTAATGAGAATGTTGGATTCACTAACTATAGTTTGATAAACCCAACATTATATTGTATTTTTTGTTGGTATCCTGATAAACCAAATTGTGTTTGCTTGGATGATTTTGGTTGTATTCTTGGCTATATGTGAGCCTGTTAGGGTTCCTTATTACTTATGGGAATCATGCCCAGCTCGAGGGTGGAAGTGTTGCTGATATATTGAGGAGCGCACTATACTATGGTTGGGTGGAAATTTGCAGCGACGTAGCTGGTTGCAGGACAAGCTTATTTCAAGATAAGTATTTCTTGTATGCAATCTTTGCAACTGTATCTTGTTTAATGAATTGTGATGAATGGGTTGAATTCTTTGATGAATGCATTTACTTCCACTATATAATTGCAATTGTGTGTATCTATGTATGTTTACTTTCAATGCATTTCTAAGTTTCATGGTCGGATTGGTGATGGCCTGAATGATCAAATTTTTCCAATAATTATATTAGCAGGTTGAATTTCCACAAAAATATCCTTTCCACAACTTGCGGGATGTAGAAGCGACATTCTGTAAATCCTGTTCTCCACAATATTTTCTTCCGCAATTCATCTTTCCACAACTTGTGGGATGCAGGATGCGAGATGCATAAACGTCCTTGTGTAAATATCTATTTCTGCATTTTTCCTTCCACGACTTCACAGATATCGACTTCTGCAAATTTTCTTTTCCGCAGTGGTCTATTCCACATGCAAGATGTGGGACTACAAATTTGAATTTCCCTGATTCTGCAACTCAAGCTTTCCGCACCGTTGATTTTTGTGAGTTGATTCTTATTCGTTGATCTATTCCCAAATGCGGAATAGATGGTGACCATAGATTTTCGTTGTGATTTTTCTTGGTCGTTCGATCTCCTATGAGATCTTTCTTCGTAGATCGTTGAATTGATCAATGGTCGATGGGAGGGGACTTGACAGTGTGGTAGCAGAACATGGATGTTGAGGAGTGCTTCACGGCCATGCCCTGTGTTTCAAAGAATGACAAAGGTCTCATAGGAAATTGTTAATTCTACATGATAATCAGGGTAGGGTACATGATAAAGTGGTATCAGAGCTATTGGTTGTTGTGCTAGGGCCTAAATGGGCCAAGTTGAAAAGTTAACGTATTCGTTGGTAAACAGTTTCAGAATATTGTTAGCTGCATAACAAAGAAAATTGTCATGGGTAGCGAGTAAGTGGTTTTGATTTTGAAATTATCTAACAATTTCTTTTATTTAATACATTTTGTAGAACTATTGTCGCAAGGAAGCATTCCATATAGTGCAGTTCGATAAAGTTGGTTCGGCTGAGCCATGAGAACTGACATGTGTGACGATTTGTAGAACCCCAATGAATACGAGGAAGATGGTATGGGGGAAAATGTCTAAATTGGAAATGTTGAGACAGAGTCTAATGGGAGGAGGTTTCAAGATACTCCTCCATAGTTTTCTGCCACCATGAGAAGCCTAAGGGTGGAGATGCAAAGTCACAGGGTATACAATGAAAGATTGGTTAAGGCACTGGAGGAATAGAATCAGTTGAATGCAGCCATGCTACAGAGTTTGACAGACATTTAGAGGAGGATGAACTCTGGGGACCAGACAGTGAGACCAGAAGGAAGTAAGAGCACTGCTAGAGGAAGAAATAGATCTCCTAGTGGGTTATCTAACTCCGAAGGATCTACTGGTGCCTCAAGTTCTTCTTCTCGTGAGAATAAGAGAAAGAGGCGCTACGAGAACTGTTCACGTGATGAATTTAATAAGGCAAGGCCTCCTACCTTAAACAGTGAGATAAAGAATGGTCAAGAAGTTGAAGCTTGGCTTCTTGGGATGAGGAAATATTTCCAAGTCCAAGATTATTCAAGAAATACGAAGGCTAGAGTATCCATCTTCAATTTGACTAGAAGAGCATCCATATGGTGGGAGCACTTCAAGAAAGTGAAGAAAATTAATGAAAGGCATATTGTGTGTAAACAATTCCAGAAGTATTTCAAGTAGAAGTACCTCTCTGACACGTACTATGATAATAAGATCAAAGAGTTCCATGAGATGATATTGGGACAGCAGACCATGGAAGAGTATGCAAATAAGTTCTTGGAATTGTTGAAGTATGTCAGGTACATTAAAGATGAGAAAGTAAAAATCCCACATTTTCTGAGTGGATTGCCTCAGTCTTACAAAGACAGAATTGAGTTTTATGAACCTAGAACTTTGGAAGAAGCGATAAGGAAAGCTAAGTATTGCTATGAGCAAAGCAAAGTCAAACTTGATTATCATAAGACATGGAAAGACATAAAGAATGAGAATTTTGACCAAAGGAAAAAGGGTTTCAAACCTTCTAACTTCAAGAATCAGCAGAAGCATCCATCCCAAGTAGAAAAGCAGCCAGCTAGAGTGGTGGGAGAAGAGCCAAGAGATTCACATCAAAACAGGGCACCATTCCAATGTTGGAAATGTGAAGGACCCCAGCCTATAAAATTTAAGAAGCAAAAACATTGGGTCAAGTCGCAAGGGTTGTCCCTAGAATCTATGCAGCACTAGAGGACCGTCAGGAAGATCACTAGTCAACTGTGGTTGAAGTTGCAGGTAAGATTGTGGAGCAATCTGTTTCTATTTTGATTGACCTTGGTTCTACTCATAGATACATTGCTCTTGGAGTAGTGGAGATTCATGCTTTTAAGAAAGTAAAACATAGCGAATCGTGGTTAGTTCAGCTAGCCACTAGAACTAAGAGAAAGGTTAGTGAAGTGGTGGGAAAATGTCCATTGGTGATGAATGGATTGGTCACTTGTGTAGATCTGAATGTTCTACCACTAGGTTCCTGTGATTTTCTTAATGGAATGGATTCGTTAGAAGCTCACATGGTAAAGCTTGACTGCTATAATAAGACATTTGAATGCATGGATGAATAAGGGAACCCAATAGTTGTAAGAGGAATTCCAAAGGTGATTTCTATGAGGCATATTTCAGCAATGCAGTTGAAGAAGTTTTGTAGGAAGGGTTGCAGAGTGTATGCAGAGAATGAAACTATTACATTGGAGGACTATCCTGTATTGCAAGAATTTAAGGATGTTTTTCATGTTGAGATTCTAGGGCTTCCTCGAAAGAGAGACATTGAATTCGCAATTGAACTTGTGCCAGGAGCAACACTAGAGTCCAAGACACCCTACAGGACGAGTACATGAAAAATGCTAGAGCTAAAGATGCAGTTGCAAGAGTTGTTGGAAAATAAGTATATTAGGCCGAGTGTGTCTCCTTGGGGAGCACCAGTTCTATTTGTGAAGAAGAAAGATGGTACACTCAGATTGTGTATTGATTACATATGTTATGGAGAGAAATTCCTATGGCTTGGGGTACCACAACAGACAGCTTGACTCCAAAAATCGATCCTTTCCAATATGCAAGGGAAATCAAATATCTAACACTAAAGGATCAAAACTCATACGTTATTCTAGATGGTTGAAGTAGATCCCCGTAGAGATTTCCAACTCCAGCTTGAATTGATAAATTACTTCCTCAACAATCAGTAAACAAGACAAGCGTGCTATATATATTGGTGTTAGATATACTCTGGCATATATAATCAACAACGTATAAGCATTTGAAATCATCCATGGATAAAATATGCATTCAAACATACATTATTGTACAGGAAAAGATATTTCCATTAATATAAAATCAGACATTACAATGAATACAACCTCTATCGACGCGTCTGTGAATCAGAGAACTTTAATCCCCCACTTGGGCCTCCACCACCTCAATCCTCCATCTCTCAATAGCAATCTTATAAGCAAAAGGAAAGCTTGGGAAGAACACCAAAGTGCTCCAAGGGACAAATGGATGTAGACTCAAGCATAAGTTCTGGCAACAATGGACTATAGTTTCTTTGCTCTCAATTCTCACATATTCTTCAATGTATCCAAAGGGTTACTTATATATCTCTTCAATGGGGCAATGAAGGGTCGAATCCGAGCGATCTCAAGGCATATGGAAGGCCAGGAGACAAGTGAGTCAGATCCATGTCAAGGAAAACTTCAAAAGAATTTGGCCTTTTGCACACAGCCCGATGTACGCAGTTTTAGGGGTCAAACCCGCGTATATACGCGAGAAAGGTTTTAAAAGTCGCGTATAGAAATTTAAGCATGTTTTAAGGGATGATCTTGGAAATATCAAAAGTATAAAAAAGGTCCATGGGGTCCAAAGAGTCTGGAGAGGAACAGGGGAAGGTCATACAAGTGTGATTCACTAGGTGTGGTAAAATCAGCTATAATGGATGCCCCCTAATGTGTGAGGTCAGAGGGGTCATACGATGGCCGAAATACATTATAATTCCATCCTAGAAGTGGAGTGATGAAGAACCCAGTGGAAGACAAGCCACCCAATCAGCATAGTACAATGATATAACTCTGCATATAACTGTAAATACATATAGCAGTCCCGGATACATAAGAGTACAATGGCCATGAATAGGCATGATACAAAATATGACATGTGTGGTCATCACCACGTACAATATACATAGATCAGAATCTCCATGATGAAGATATACAAAGGATCATGATCTCCATGAAAGTTGAAGATATATAATAGATCAAGATCTCCATAATGGTTGGAAATGTCTAACATATACTGGAATCAAGTCACGAGAGTTGAAATCTCATGAACAGTGGCACGATCAAGGAGCTAGCATATATGAGATGCCACCAATATGGAAGGTCTTCTACACGAACCGCTATGAGTACAAGTCCTACTATGTGAATAGAGGTGTCGAGGTTGAACATAGTAGTCCATCATCTGATTACTGGTCATTGATGTATACAGTTAACAAACGTGAGATCACCCACCAAGAATGATAATGGGAATCAAGGTACTAGAGTGCAAACTAACAAGTGTGAATAAATGTGTTGAGGTCAAACACTTGAGAGAATCCATCGATCAGGGGACATTGATGTATTCCCAAAGAACTATCGATGGCAAGAGAACCTGCCACTGATGACTGCAAGTCTCAAGGCACTCAAAAACGACTCTAGATTCCAATCCCAGAATAAATGATCTGAAGTCGATGGGATGAAATCCACTGGAAGGAGGGCATTAAGGAATCCCCCATCTTCCAACACGAGGTACTCAACAAAGCTATATAATGTGGAAGGAATCGATCATAAGGTGCACGAACCAGTAACTGTATTGGGAATGGCCGACATGCAAAGTCAAGATAACTAAGGAATGGTCGACACAGATTTAAACTTCCTTCGAACAAGAGAATAACAGTGAATGGTGACTAAATGTAGGCATCATAGAATTGATATACAAAACGGGGACATCTCTGCGACACAGGAGGCATCGACAGAGGCTCCACAGGGACTGGAAGCTTAACCATTCGGTGGAGATAAAATTAGATAAATGAGTACAACTCCTAAAGTCAAACTATAAATCCAACCAATGGATGTGATATACGGTGCTCTGTCCGAAGGCGACACAACTCGACAGCTGCCAAAGATAACATCTTTCCTTGTCCGGCTTTTTGTTTTTTTTTGTTTTTAAATTTGGACTTTTTCAAAAATTTAAAAAGCTTGAAAAAGAATAAAACCGCTTTATAGTTACAGAATAGGAGACGAGTGTCATATAGGCAAACAAACTAGTTCCAAGGAATGGAACATACCTATGATCAATGCAAGGATACATGTGTAGGATAGCGACACTTAGGGGAAATTCCCCTCCCGGTAAAATAGGGAATCAAGCTACAAAGGATATAAAATATGGCTTTGCATGGCTAGACATGAGACAAGCTCGAGCTATATGGCTGAAACTCAAAGTCAGGGAAGTCGACGTAAGGCTCAAGAAGGCAGGCAAAGCCCATGATAAAGTAATTACAACTTGACATAAGGGAGTCCTGAGGGATTTAGGCCAGCAAAAGATCAAGAGGAATATGCGGCTCTTGCGAAATGTCATGGTAATACTATACAACAAACTCCCACACCCTAAGGGACAAAATGTTAGCATGGGCACCAAATGCAAATAAGGCGCTAACTAGGGTACCCATGTAAGGTCAAGCTCTACCATTCACATCATGCCACTTCTAAAACAACAAGAAGGTTCTGTGGCATAATAGAATGGGTTCGTACCTAAGGCTATAATGAAACGGTCATAAGGTCGTGCAAAATGAAAACGGGGGTGAACATAACCTATATGCCAGTTTAAACATCATACCTGTAACGGGCATGAAGGGGTCAAAGTAATGGTCGAAACGGCACTCAAAATGGTCTCCTACATCATAAATTTGTCCAAAAACAGTCCAAAAGGATTAGAAACGGTCCAAACTATAGAAAAGGGGGTAAAAATTTCAAAAATTTGAAAAATTTCTATAAATAGTAAAAAATTCAAAATATTATATAACATTTGAAATTTTTACCCAATTAATCTCAGAACTTCAATAGCGAAATCCAGGAGATCCAGCCGACAGAATCCACTCCTATTTTTTCCAGGTACTTACTCATGCCCTACTCTTTCATTTTCATGCAAATTTTATCAATTTCCATGGTGCATTTAGGATTCTAGGCCAATCTAAGATGCGTGCCTTAGCCTACACTGAAATCAAGGATTTTTATGCATATAGGGCTGGATATACCCAGAAAAGACCTCAAAGCCGCGTACATATGTGGTTGTTTAGCGAAGAGTCACTTATGTGGCTGCGTTCAATGTTTTTCAAGTGTTCTAATGGATCAAACTTAAATTTTATGTGCAGGATGGTCCTAGAATGGAGAGAACGTGAGCATGATGATGTAGAAGGGGCAGTAAGGGCAGATCTAATGGCTCAACAAGCTTTGTGGTCATGTGGGATCTACAAGTTTTGGTGTCTTGGTGGTATACGGGCCAAACCAAGACTGCTGCAGATGTTAGTAGACTACTAGGATCCAGACTCAGAGTCGTTCCAGATAGACGGGATGTCTCTCACCATCGAAGTGGAGGACATATACTTTATTACTGGACTTTCCCGATGAGGGGAAGTGGTGAACCTATGCTCTTGCAGGACCAGAGGTGGCCTGACTATACATGAGTACATAGCAGTGTACTGTTATCCGGACACGGAGAAGGTGGGGAGTCAGATCCCAACTAATTCCATACAGGTGCTAGGCCTAAAGGCCATTCTACTAAAACTGGGCAGGATAGTGGGGCAAGCCTCACTCCACCAGGCCTCGTGGCCATTGATTTTCTATGCCATGGAGTGCATGAGGCCCATAGTTTATGACTGGAGTACGACATTATTGAGCAACATGAAACAATAGCTCATCAACTACAAGATGGGCAGGGTGTGAAACTTCATTTTCAGCAGCATACTGAGCATGTTATTCTTCAAGCGTGTTCCAGGATTGAGCCCTAGAGTTGACGTTCCTCTACATGGGGTTCGATATCCTGCCCAATGACATTGGGCAGATGCGATGCGCATACTGGGTGAAGGTAGGGTGTCCAACCCCTATCCAGTTGATTTCTTTCTATGGTGGCGATGACAAATAGTTGCCATCGATGATTACCCCTATGCGGGGATAGACTTTCAAGGAGACCCCGACATGCCGCTACCACCAAGATCGGCATATGGTGATATTGGTAACAAATCTTGACTCTCTTTTAAAAATTTTGAGTTATTTAATTTTTTTTTGTTTTCTAATTATGTGGAATCAAAAGACAAGTTTTTGGGTGACAATACATAGTGACATCCTATCATATGCATGCGGATGTAGGACCACAGCGGCCTGAAGGCTTCCCTTGTCATAGACAAAGGGGAAGAGGGGATGATATTACCAATGTGGATGTGGAGCGAACGCTCCAGAGCATTCATACCAACTTCGTGAGGCTGACGCATAGAGTATCCATGGCGCAAGTCGAGGACTTGCCTGAGGCCATGCAGCACCAGGTGGTGGGTGTACCATGAGCATGGGTGCAGCTATTTTGACGGCTAGCTAGAGTCATGGTGACATTTCACAATCACAACCCCCCTCCTCCTCCACAGGCTTAGATACCGGGGAATGATACATTTTGTACTACTGTGTATTTATAGTTTGGTGGCTCGAGAACCCAATTTTTGTATTATGAAACTATGTATTACCACATTTTGGATGTTTATAAAAAAATTTATGATGATCGATTTATTTTTTTACGTGCGTAAAAATTTATGTTTGTGATGAGCTTATTGTCTATGAAACAAATTCCAATCTAACACATAGTTAGCATATGAGTCAACAACTTGATTATTAATTCTTGGAACATGTATGTATGTTATAATGTCAAATTGTCGTTCTAACAATCTCAAACGTAAGAATATTCTTAATAATATCAGATCCCTAACATGGTACAAACCATTAATTTGTGACACTACTAACTCTGAATCAAGACGTACCTCAAGAGAGAGAACACCATGTGAAATGGCATCCCGTAGAAGCTTGATAATGGCACTATATTCAGCAACATTGTTTGAAGAGGACCGTAAACATATGCATCCTGAAGACAATACCTGACCCGTAGGAGTATAAATCACCCAAGCAGTAGAGGCTGAGTGTTGAATGTGACGACTCGCACCATCCGCGAATCCTATGAAGGTGGAAGATTCCATTGAAATCTACCAAAAGAAACAGAAACTAATCACAAACCCGATCACCATAAGAAAAGACCTACCTATGTAAAACTGTACAATAATATACAATAGTCAGCCTTGGCTGAAAATCATGCATAGTAATTTTTAAGATAGAGCCCATTTCTAGGCTTCGCCAAGGTCATTCCCTCATAATCCACTAACTCATAAGCACCCTTCTCTAATACACATTTAATGACGTAAGGACCATGCCACATGGGGTTAAACTTTCCTGCCCCTAAGGGTTCTTTTGGTTTATCCCACAAAAGGACCAAACCTCCCTCACTAAGCCTCCTTCAATGGACAAACTTATCATATTGGACCTTAACGCAACGCCTATTCGCTTCTAGAGCCACAAAGGCATCTCGGTGTTTCTCATCAAGTTGCTCTAAGTGGACCAAACTCTCCTCTAATGGGGAAGTGTCTAGTAAGAGATCTATGGCTAGCTTCAAAGAAGGAATCTCACACTCAACCGACAATACCAACTCCACTCCATGTAAAGATGATATGGAGAAAATCCCGTGGCAGTCTTAACAATGGTTCTATAAGCCCACAAAGCAAGATATAACATAATGTGCCAATTCATCTTGCTTTGTGTGATGGTTCATTGGAGAATGGATTTGAGTTATTTGTTCATTGCTTCAACCTATCCATTTGCTTAAGGGTAGTAAGAGGAGGAATTCTCTTGCTTGTACCCTAACTTTGAGGCCAATTCTTCCATCATACGATTCTGATAGTGCGTGCCATGGTCAGTGACAAGCTCCTTCAGAATACTGAACCGAGTAATAATCTAGTTGAATACGAAGTGTGCGGCTGTCTCACCGTCGGATTTAACTGTAGGCATAGCCTTAGCCCATTTCATGAAGTAGTCAACAGCCACTATGATATGATGATGCCCCCCAACTGAAGCTGGGTTGCAATCCATGAAATCAAGCCCCCACTTAGTGAAGGGACTAGCAGTGATGATGGGATGTAACAGGGAAGGTTGTGAGCACATATTTTGTGCAAACACCTAGCAAGGGTGGCACTTCTTGACCGCATCTACACAATCTTTAAAGATTGACGGCCATAAATAACCCGCACTTAATATTTTTTGGGCAATAGATATCCTAGATCAATGACCACCAAACACCCCTCCATGGCAATCATTCAGCACAAGCTCAGCCTCCTCATGAGTTAAACAATGACGTAAAATGGAATCTACCCCATGGTGGTACAAGCTGTTATCCACTATGAGGTAATTCTTGGATACATGACGTAATCATCATCGTTCATCCCGTGAGAGGTGAGTAGGGACCTTCAATGTTTGTAAATATATGATAATGTCTCCATACCATGGATCCAAAGTTGAGATTAAGAAGATGTGCTCATCAACAAATGTATCTTCACAAACCATCTCCTCCTCCTCACTTGGGAAATCCGATATAAGATCCATAAAAATTAACGATTTCTTTGATTTTTCCTAAACAAACTCGAGATAGAATTCTTGCAAGATGACAATCCATTTATTATACATTCCCCCAATCATCCTTCGAGTGAGGATGAATTGAAACGGATTGACATGGGCTACAACCAAAGTTTGGCGAAGGAGAATATAATGTCTCAACCGTTGAACCGCATGCATGGTAGCTAAGGAAAGCTTCTCAACATGGGAATAATAGACTTTCATGTCAATAAGGTTCTGGCTCAGATAGTATATGACATGCTCTTGGAGCTCCTCATCCTCTTGAACCAAAACCATACCAATCGTCGCCATGGATGTGGCCACATAAAGTAGAAAGTCACGACTATAGTCGGGTGGACTAATCACTGGGGCCGATGCTAAGACTCATTTAAGCGCATCAAAGGACTCTTGGGCTTGCTCATCCCAACAAAATATGGTGTCCTTTTTCAAAAGACGCATAAAGCCTCTAGTCAAATTGGAAAAGTTGACAATGAATCTCCTTAAGAAGTTTGCCATGCCTTGCAAACGTTGAAGATGTCTAATTTTTTTCGGGGGAGACAACTGAAGTATTGCCTCTACCTTCAAAGGGTCGACTCTTATACCCTCCTTGGAGACAATGAACCCTAATAAGCGACCAGACTTCATGCAAAAGATGCACTTGTGAGGATTTAACTTGACCAAATAATGGAGGCACCTTTTGAACACTAATCTCAAATAATAGGAATGAAGCATTCTCATACGAGAATGAGTAGCAAGGTTATCCAAAAATAATTCAATAATTGATTTGAGATCATGGAAGATCAAGGTCATAGCCCGCTGAAAAGTGGCTCTGGTGTTCTTAAGGCCAAAAGGCATATTCTGATATGCAAAGTTTCCCTAAGGACAAATAAAGACGGTCTTATGTTGGACCTCAAGTTTAATTTGTATCTGATTGTATCTGAAAAAGCCATCCATAAAGGAAAAAAACTTGCTACCCGCACACTCATCCAAAATTTGATCAATAAATGGTGTGGGGAAATTGTCTTTAGGACAGGCATGATTCAAGTCATGGAAATCAGTGCATATACGGATCGCTCCCTATTTCTTATCCACCGGAACAGGATTTGAAACCCACTCCATCAAGGGAATGGGATAGATAAAACTGGCTTTCAACAGTTTTTCTATCTCTACCTTAATCACGGGTGCTTTCCTAGGATTCACTGCACGCAAGTGTTGTCGAACATGCTTAGCATTGGGATAAGTTTTAATCTCATGTTCAACAATACGAGGGTTGATACCTGGCATTTCATCATAATACCAAGCAAATATATCACAAAATTATTTAAACAACTCGGTGTACTCTTGAATCTTAGCATGGGAACATTCTGCCCCAATATAGACATTCTCAATGTTGCCAAGATCATGAGAGATATTGATAGGAATGGTAGGAGATATATTTTCCATGTTCCCATCAGCCATCAGACCAAGAGAGCTTAATGGAAGCATGGGACTACCAATTCTCTCACTAAGAACCTCCCTAAAGTCCTCACGCTCCAAGCGGTCAAGCTTGGGAAGAAAATAAGATCTATGATGCAATTCTTCCCAAGGTGGCTCAACCCCTGACATGGCCTCAATAATCGCTTCGTCTGAAGGAAAAACACTATCAAGGCAATAATGTGCATGAGAATATTGAACTGCCCATGTAGGTAGCACATACGGGTCCTCCTCCTCCATCCATGAAGAGGAAGGACTAGGCTCTGCAACACTCCCAAGATTAGCTTGATAAGCTACCATAGTTGTAGGCAACAGCACGTCCGTCACGATGGGATCACTCAAAGTATTCGATGTAGGAAGAATCCAAGGATCTTCCATATGGTTCATGCGAAAAGACACCGATCTCACATATGTCGAAGCCTCACCGGAACTAGACCCTATCATAAGGACAAGTGCAAGACAACTAAAGCTTCTCATAAGGGATGGATACATGCCCACACCCACACTCCCAGTTGCCGGCTGAGAGTGCTCTACAATTGGGATTGAAGCTCCTGAAGATGTAGTAACCGATGGATTCTTGAATGACATTTGATAAATCGTAACTATCTTCCCATTGAATGGAAAGCATACAACATGAAATAGAGAAGAAGCTACAGCTTGCATATTGTACATCCAATTCCTACCCAGCAAGAGATTATAATCAAGGGGGGCATCAACCACCTTGACCTCTATCACGACGATCTTGCCTCCCAAACGGACCTTAAGGGAAGGAAGGATCCCGTGCGTCCTAAATGATATCCCATCAAAAGCAGTCAACATGGTACCAAATTTAAACAACTCGGGGGAATCTAAAACCTTCCAACATGATAAAGACATCATAGAAGCAACAGTTCCTTCATCAATCATAGTGCGCTTGACGGTCATGTTAAGACATTCTACATGAATCAAAAGAGACACATAGTAAGGAAAGTGAGGCTACAATCCCATGGTTTTAAATTTAATCACGGAGGAAGAGTTATCATGATTCACATCAAGGGTAGAAATAAAATCCTTCCTTTGCAAAGGACAGCTCTGAAGTACTTCTACTGTAGACATCGCACAAGGAGTGTGGCCCAAATCCTCGATAATAGAATAGTTCTTGGCAGATCGGGCATTAGGATTGTGCCCCGAACGCTTAAGGACTCCCTTAGGAATGTGAGGTGTAGCTTCAGGTTTATCCATAGGCTTTTCAATATGCAAAGGAGTCCCTGGTGGATCATGTAACACCCCGGTTTTGACCCCGTTTGCATGATGTATATATTGTAATTAATCGAGGTGAGGAGCTCAAGGAAAAAGCCTCACCATCGATTTGGTTGTGTATGTTTCGGCAATGAGGATACTTGCCGATGGTTGTCATGCTATCCGGCACCTTATAAGTTGACATCATGTAAATACACACATCAAATAAAATAAACCACAACCAGCTACGGCAGTGCAACGTTGAATGAAAAGGGCATGGTTCCAAAGGATAAGGGGTGGGGGATGT
Source organism: Pseudotsuga menziesii (assembly GCA_001517045.1). Lineage (NCBI taxonomy): Eukaryota > Viridiplantae > Streptophyta > Pinopsida > Pinales > Pinaceae > Pseudotsuga > Pseudotsuga menziesii. Next base: position 120,763 of record LPNX010272832.1, read on the forward strand.
CAAACCTTGGTCTATGGGGGAAAAACCCATGTGTTGCCACCTTGTTTGTTTTGTCGCCTTTCCTTGTCAAACTCTTCAATGTTTTAGCTAGTGGTTGAGGATTTATGGCTGCTGGTGGTTGAGGCAGTTATGGTTTTGGGGAGTGGGGTGGCAGGACTGTCAGTCCCTTGCCCACACCCACACTCCACCCACAACTGCATTCACTCCCCACTCTTCCACGATTCTTCTCTCCCACATTTCCAACCTTCACGACGTTGGTCTGTTCATCCTCCCAATTGCCTGTGCATCCGCACGTTTAGGAATTGGTCTGCATCTTCCTCATGTAGAGGTCGGCTCTGTTTCTTCACGCACTCTCCACCATGCGGGATCTCTGTGGTTTGTTCGTTCTTCGCATTTTGTTGTTCATCCGTGCATAGGGACCGTGTCTGTTGTCCATCTCCACGCACAGGTTGAGAGCCATGATTGGTGGTTGCTGTTACGTTTTGGGACCTCATGTCCAGAACGAGCTGTTATGTTTCCCCACACTGCTAGTAATGTATGCTGATACATTCTTTGGGATTGTTCTTTTCCCATGTTGTGAGCTGTGCTCATAGGTTACATTTCGGGGTTGTTGATTGTCCACCTCTGTTGGCTTCTTCCCTTCTTTGGGACTGCATATAGCTTCCATCATTTTCACTATGAGTCTGTGGCTGCTGATTGCCACATCCGTTGGCTGAGTCTCCCATGGCTATGCTGGGAGTTCTATTTATTATCCACTGTGGGCTGTGGATTATTGCCACTATTTTTATTGTGAAATTGGGTTGCTGATATACCCTGGTTTAGGTGTTGTTGCTAAGTTTTTTTGGCCTCGTTAGGGCCAATAACAACTCTGTGTCGTCTGTTGGACTTGAGCTGTGCTCATCTTTTGTTTGGGATTATCCTTGGTTGTCTTCGCCTTCTTCACAGGGATGTGAAGGGATTGTTTTGCTGCATGTAAGCAGTGGTTGGTCTTTAGACTGTGTTGGCTTGGCCGGTTGTTGATGGCCTAATAAACCCAGTGGTGTTGGTTTGGCTGATTGTGTCCCTTGGCTGTGTGTAAGCCTTCTTGTTCCCTTAGTCCTTGAGGAATCATGCCCAGCTCGAGGGTGGCCGCATTGTTGAGATATTGATGAGCAAGCTAGCCTATGGTTGGGTGGAACGTTGCAGCGACGTAGCTGGTTGTGGGTGAATTCTTCATCAAAATATGAGTGCCGTTGTTATCTCCTCTCTGCAAATTATATAATCTATTGTATTATGTGAAATGATGGACATGTTCAATGCTGGAAATGTATATGTGTTGCTTCCCCTGTATGATTGAGGAATTATGCATCTGTGTATGCTTGTATGTTTCATGCATCCTTGTTATGCATCATGTTTAAACTTTCGATTTCAGCATTTGATTTCTATTTATGTTCATGGGGCTGTTTGTTGGTTGTAATATTGGTGTTTGTCGCGTCCTCTCCATCGATTGAGGGATGGGGATGTGACAGATCAGGTTCCTTTCCTGGGTCGGGTTGTGATGAACCATAGTCCTTCGCATGGGTCACAACATTCGTAGCACGCACCATGTTGTTGCAACCATGACCACTAGCCTCCGGCGGATCTTGATCACCACCAGACTGATCATGGGTCCTCAAGTTCATGTTTTGATTATGAGGTTAAGGTTTGGTCAGCACAGCTGGGCCCTGCACTAAGAATCTCGAGGCTTCATCAATACGAGGGCACAAGTAAGTGAGGTGATCCTCCTTACATAACTTGCAAGGAAATTTAACCTTATGTTTAGATTGCTTGTAACCCGCAGCATTTTGGGCGTTCTTGTAATTAGTATTAGCATTTTCATTCCTATTCCCACCCTTACGATTATTTTTACCCTTCTTTCTATTCCTTCTGGGTTGCTGGTTACCCTTCTGGTCCGACAATTGCACCGAAAGTAGACTCAGTGTTTGGGTGGGTTGAGACAAAGCCATGGCTTGTCCCGAAGTAGATTGGTTGATCGACAATTGACTGATCTGTTGCACAACCGAATCCACAAGCTTAGCACTTACACAACCAACAATTCCATTGGCATGTGGTCCAGGTTTAACTTTGGGGTCAAAACTAGAACATGGAGGGTTCAAAATGATCTCATATAACAAACCGGATTGAGCATAAATCAATTCCAATTCCTGCACCCTAAAAATGGCTTGTTCCTCATTTTGAACTTCAGATGTAGAAACATCCTTCGCTATATAAGGAAATAATGACTTAAGGAACCACTCAAGGAGAAACTCCAATGGTATGAAGGATTTAATCAACCTCTTCCATCTACGCCACTCTTGGATATGGTCCGAAATATGCGTGGCTTTATCCTTCTGAAATGTTGACAAGAGTTCCATACCAACGTCGTAACGCACTGATAGCTGGAAGTGGTTGATAAAATTCATTGCTAAGTCATCGAACAAAGCGAATGCCCCCCTAGGTAACTCTATATACCATTTCATGGTAGGCCTTGTAAGGGTGTGTTGAAACAGCCTTAAACAAATTGAATATTCATGTAAGGAATTGAAAGAGCACCATAGGTCAACTGTAGTAACATGTTCGCTCAGATCCTCTCCAAGTTTTCCCTCGAATTTGGGTATGTCCAAGGGAAGCTTAGTAGGGACAGCTGTCCAAGTCGGGTCATGAGATACATGATCATTCGTCAGTCTCAACAAGTTAGGAATATTTAGAGTTGTAAGGAAAGGGAGCCTAGGATGAGCAGGTCGATGCACCGCTCCCTGATAGTTTTGGTTCATATAGGTCTGATTATTGTAACCACCATGGCCTTTTCCATAGTGCCCTCCTCCCGTTTGACCCATGTAGGGTGGCATGGAAGCACCATAATGTGGTGTACCTTGACTATGTGGGGCTACAAAGCCATAATTAGGAGAGTAAGCAGGTTGTTGATACCTGTACCCATGAGGTTAATAATCCTGTCCATACTGCGTCCCATAATAAGGTCCATAAGACATCCCATGAGATGTCCCATGAGACACTCTGTAAGTAGTAATTTAGGCTCCAGAAGTAATGACATGACCTTAAGAAGTAGGGATACGACCCCCCGAAACAACAGGAGGTACTTGAAATTGAGACACAACTATGTGAGTAGCAGCAGTACAAACATGACTCATAGCGACATTCCAGCCCGAAGGACCACGTGGATGAGGTGGGGGAATGACATTCGAAGAACAAGGAACTGAGGATGAAGGGAACTGTGAAACTATGTACAGAGTCACCAATTCTATTACAGAGAGAAATTCCTATGGCTTGGGGTACCACAACAGACATCTTGACTCCATAAATCAATCCTTTCCAATATGCAAGAGAAATCAAATATCTAACACTAAAGGATTAAAACTCGTACCTTATTCCAGACGGTTGAAGTAGATCCCCGTAGAGCTTTCCAACTCTAGCTTGAATTGATAAATTACTTCCTCAACAATCAGTAAACAAGACAAGCATGCTATATATTGGTGTTAAATCTACTCTAGCATATATAATCAACAATGTATAAGCATTTGAAATCACCCATGGATAACATATTCATTCAAACATACATTATTGGACAGGAAACGATATTTATATTAATATAAAATCAGAGATTACAATGAATACAACCTCTATCGGCATGTCTACGAATCGGAGAAACTAAATCCACCACTTGGGCCTCCACCACCTCAATCCTCCATCTCTCGATAGCAATCTTACAAGCAAAAGCAAATCTTGGGAAGAACACCAAAGTGCTCCAAGGTACAAAGGGATGTAGACTCAAGCATAAGTTCTGGCAACAATGGACTATAGTTTCTTTTCTCTCAATTCTCACATATTCATCAATGTATCCAAAGGGTTCCTTATATAGCTCTTCAATGGCGCAATGAAGGGTCGAATCCGAGTGATCTCAAGGCATATGGAAGGCCAAGAGACAAGTGAGTCAGATCCATGTCAAGGAAAACTCCAAAAGAATTTGGCCTTTTGCACACATCCCGATGTACATGGTTTTAGGGGTCAAACCACGTATATACGTGAGAAAGGGTTTAAAATTCACGTATAGCAATTTAAGCATGTTTTTAGGGATGATCTTGGAAACATCAAAGGTATAAAAAAGGGTCCATGGGGTCCAAAGAGTCTGCAGAGGGACAGGGGAAGGCCATACAAGTGTGATTCACTAGGTGTGGTAAAATCAGCTATAACAACAGACAATTGAACAAAGCCATGGTGAAGAAAAAATATCCTTTTCCTAGTATTTATGACATCTTTAATCAAATCAGAGGATCAAAGGTATTTTCCAAGATTGACTTGACGTATGGCTACCATTAGGTGAGAATCCAGGATGAATACATTCATAAAATAGTCTTCAGAACAAGGTATGGACATTATGTGTTATACCTAAATCTCATCATTAGCATGTGATCAGACCCCAAAATTCATTGTTTCCTCAATCCCAAATTATGAAGAAAAACATTGGTCCAGACATCAAATATGTATATGAAAATCTAGCACTGCTTCTACCCTTTAGTAAAAAAGCGGTACCTTATTCAGCACCACTTGTAATATGTTGGTAGTAAGCGGTGGCACAACCTTTACCCTTAAATCAATATGTGGCTCAGCCTAAAACCACTCTTTCATGGTGAACAAGAAGCGGTGCCCTTGGTAAAAAGTAAAAAAGAGAGGTTCTCATGAAGCTTCTTGAAAGAAGTGTAGAAATAATAGATCAATGCTATGAGCAATGATGCTAAGAAGAAGCACAGGAAATAGATCTTGCTACTAAGAATTCTCACAAGCATACACAGGAAAAATAGAGAGAAGAAAAGAGACTGAATCACATGAATGAAGAGATGAATATTGGTGGGTATCATTCCATTGAATAATTATGAATAATAGTGTACATAAATAGTGCTTCCCTCATGGGAAAGTCGAATTGTATGGAAACAACTCATAAAGCTCAAAAAGGCTGACTTACCAAAATATAGCAAACCCCCATAGGTTGATAAAGCACTTGCTAAATCTATCAAGGACCTCACGAGTTGGAAAAAGCATGAGTGAGTTGTCAAGGAGATGGAAATAACATGCTAATTCTAGAAAATGGAGAAAAACTAATGGAGGATGGGTTGGAAACAAAAGCTCCTAGTTTCCTAGTTGACTAGCTTTTATCTTATCCATAGAAAAGTAGGAAAAAGCAGAAAAAGCAAAATCTACTATATGGTCCTGTATACTAATTCTAGATGAACCCAGAATCAGAAATAAATCATTCCTAGGATATGGATGGCATGCATTGACTTTAAGGTGCAAGTGGATGCCAACTAATTAAGCTAGTGGGTGAATAATTAATCAAATAATGATTAATTATTTTATCCTCAGTTGTGAGTGGGTTTAATATATTCCAACACCCCCCTATAAGTCTGACTTTATGATGGTGTGACAAAAAATATGTATGCATATGGATGCATATAGGGCCCAGCAACAAGGCTATGGTCACCCTTTTACAATTATTATGCCTAGAAAAGTGAGGAAAGAGGCAAAACCACATGGGGAAAATCCTCCCTCAAGATAGGACAAGGCACAAAATTTGAAATATGTCTTCAACATATCTTCATATTCACTTTAATGAGCTGACTGAACTGCTTCTGGATGAAGGACTTGCTGAATAAATCATGAACTCCATGATCATGCGCTGGAGTGTAGAACCTGCAAGAAGGAAGAGGAGAGACTCCTTGTATCTCATCAACTGATGAAGTAGGAGCATTATCTGAATGCTTCTTTCTGCTATCAAACTCTAATCTGCAAACATAAACTTAAATGGAAAAGAGATCTGTGCATACTCCTTTCCAAAGAGTACAAAAAATAAGGCAATTTATTTCACACCCAATTCCCTGAATAGCTGCAAAATTGTGACGCGAATCACATGTCAATCTTCCAATCTAATGTAACACCTGTATAGATCTGATATGAGGCTGATAAAAATCTGATATATCAGAAATATTAACATATGGAACAGCAAGGACAAATTATTCAATGGATCCATGAGGATATAGGGCTAGACTAGGAAAATTATGAGCAACTGGGAAAAACTGATAAGTGTAAAAATCTGAATGATGGATGGGTAGAATGAGATGTGCACAATCTTCAAGAAGGCTCTGAGTATTGATGCCAAGAACAAAGAAGGATATGCTGAATCACATGAGATCAAGTAAGGTAAGTGGTATGACACAAATAAGGCTTGATGTGGCAAAGCAAACATCCTGGAAGTCACTGGGTTGCGCACCATCAATGAGAGAGGTAAGCAAGAGGTGTGAAGGATTTGGCACATAGATCTCAGAATCTAAGATAGGAGATTGAGAGAACAATGAATGGGTTATAGGTTCATAATCAATATCAGCAGCAGCTCCATATGTTACTTCTTTTTCATCAATAGTATCACACGAAGAAAAATCACCTTCAAGAGACACAGAAAAATATGGCTCTCCAATATTTGCTTCTTCATTGAAGGAGGAAGCATTCGAATGAAAGAGGGAAGAAGCAACATGAACTATATGAGAAAATTCTTCATCGTGATCAAATTCATCATAGAATGTAGAGGCCAAGAAATCTTGAGAAAGAGAACAAGAGGAGATGCTAGGTTCGCTCCATGCTTCATCTTCAATTTCCTGCAAACCAAAAGCTTTGTCCAAAATTTTCCAAAGCTCATATGGAAATTCAGAAGAATCTATGAGATGATATATATTTGGAGACATTCCCAAACACATAATTCCATAATCTCTATCACAATTATTTAGCCAATCAATCTTCTCTTCATAAGGCTCAGGTTCACTCAATGCACCAATGGAGACATCAAAGAGACATTGCCTCTTCAAGTATGCACTCATCTTTGGCTTCCAATCAGCATAGTTGAAAGGAGATAGTAGAGGAACTTTTGAATCCATATTGAAGTTGTTAATATGCTCTAAGAGATACTCTCTGCAACCTGCAAAACAAACTAGGAGAAAATCTTGTAAGGTAGACAAGCTCTTCTTCAGAGAGGGATAGGAGACTGTAAGCGCTCCTCAACTCTGTATAACTTGATCAACCTTGTAGCTCTGATACCATGTATAAATAATAGATCAATGCTATGAGCAATGATGCTAAGAAGAAGCACAGGAAATAGATCTTGCTACTAAGAATTCTCACAAGCATACACAGGAAAAATAGAGAGAAGAAAAGAGACTGAATCACATGAATGAAGAGATGAATATTGGTGTGTATCCTTCCATTGAATAATTTTGAATAATAGTGTACATAAATATTGCTTCCCTCATGGGAAAGTCAAATTGTACGGAAACAACTCATAAAGCTCAAAAAGGCTGACTTACCAAAATATAGAAAACCCCCATAGGTGGAGAAAGCACTTGCTAAATCTATCAATGACCTCACGAGTTGGAAAAAGCATGAGTGAGTTGTCAAGGAGATGGAAATAACATGCTAATCCTAGAAAATGGAGAAAAAATAATGGAGGATGGGTTGGAAACAAAAGCTCCCAGTTTCCTAGTTGACTAGCTTTTATCATATTCGTAGAAAAGCAGGAAAAAAGTAGAATCTGCTATATGGTCCTGTATACTAATTCTAGATGAACACAGAATCAGAAATAAATCATTCCTAGGATATGGATGGCATGCATTGACTTTAATTTGCAAGTGGATGCCAACTAATTAAGGTAGTGGGTGAATAATTAATCAAATAATGATTAATTAGTTTATCCTAAGTTGTGAGTGGGTTTAATATATTCCAACAAGAAGGCTTCATGAAACCCTTATCCATGATCACTAGGGTCAGTTGGGCTCGATATCCATCCTTGTAGGGTCTTCTGGCCACCTCACCCACCAATTTCTCAACCATCCCTATCCATTCCAAGCCTATAAAAGTAGGCTCAATGTCCATGGTTGAGGAGAGAGTAATATTATGTTGTTGCTTTGATATTCTGGCCTAAGTCATTCAAGAGTTCTTGAGGGAGCAAGTTGGAGCTGTAGGGGACAAGATGTTGGTTTTGTGAGAGAGCATACCAACACTAAGGCATAGGTTGTAAACTCTTTCTTCATTTTATTAATGTAAATTTGGTTCCTTTCCTGTATTCTTGTCATGTTATAATATTGCATGTTATTGTCAGATTCCTTAGTCACTGACATAGATCTATAGATGATGTTCTGGTATCATTGATCTCTTGTGTGTTTGATTTGTTTATGCAGGTATTTTCTTGGAGACCTTTTGTCATAAGAGAAGAACCACATCACTCCATCAAATATTGTATTCCAGGTGTTTATAGCTTCTAGGGAAAGTGTTCCAACCTTATCGTGAACCATTTGTTCTGAATATGAACCATTCAGACCAGAGGAACAACTTATGTCCCCAGAAGGTGCAAAATTCCTAACAACAAATATGGCAACTCCATTGGGGAAGAGCTTTAGCTGATCTGATCTTCCTTAGTCATTTCAAAACACTTGTCTGAAATCCAAGTTCTTGTTCTTCATTAGTTCAATCAGATCCACTAGTGGTTATTGGTTCGGTATCTTCAGATCTGTTTAGATCTGAGTTTTCTGACTTTTGTGCTTTTAAATACTGTTAATTTTTTATTTTATTTCCAGTTGCACAGTGATTTAACTTTTCTTTTTCACCATTTTTTTTTGGACATCTATAGGGAACCATGTATGAACATTAGGAAAGAAGCAGTGCCACCGCTTGAACTCGGTTAGTAGGGAGAAATGCCAATGCCTATAAGAAGAAATCAATAAGTGGTGCACGAGCAGAACCGCTATGTCAGTGACCCTCTAGAAGAGGTGCCAAGTAGGTATTTCTAGACTGGTTTTTTCAAAGTTTTTTGCAAAAATTTGGTTGTGTTTCTTTCATTTCTGAGTGTCTAGGTTTGTATTGAAGAGATCTGAGTGCTTGAGTGTTAAATTTGGTGTGGAAAGAGGCTTGTTTTATTGAAATCAAAGAGCTAGGATAGATTCCTCTTTTCATTGGCTTGTTTGCTTGGTTTTGAGTTTTTTGAAAGGAATGTTGTTTGAAATCTTAGCATAAGTTAGATCTTAGTCTTATTGTTAGACAAATCTGAAAAGAAAGACTTGCTTGATTGATAGCTTCTTTCATTTTCCATTAAAATTTTATGAAGGACTTCATTTTGCTTTGAAAAAAGAAAATTTTTTATTGAGAATTATCCATATCTATTGTTGGAGGATGAATTATTGGACCTCTAATTAGCCTCATCATGTTTCATATTTCCATGTTTCTTCTCTTTCTTTTACATGTTGATCTCATCAAAAGAAAAATATTAGTGATTTTAAGTTAGATCTTTCTAGTTTTTGAAGAAAAAATCAAAAAAATGTTGATTATACCTGTTATCACTCCAGGAAACTCCTCTAGGTTGTAGCTCAAGGATGCTTAGTAACTTAAAAAAATAAATAGGGTTTTATGATATGGATCAAGTCAAGTGACCTACATAACCTCCCACTCTCAAGACATGCATGAAGCTCACTCAATCACAAGGCTTTTAGTTACAACTTGTTCAGTAGTTTGACAATAAGGTGCAAGGATGGAGAACTCATCAAGCTGGCAGAATTACATACAAAACAGATGCATATAAATGGCTAAATCCTAACAAGGATGGTACTTATAAATCAAATAGAATTAATAAACAAATGGGATGACAGCTATTAGCTATTAATCAACTTGAAAATCACCTAAATGCACATTTAGGCATAAGTATAGTAAAGATAAAGATGATGGCTGAAAAACTCATAACAAAAGAGCTTACAATTAGAATAAACAAGATGAGATGCTTGAAAATAGAATAGGCTTAAAAATCCTCGAAGTCAAAACTTTATTATAAAATCAATCATGGGCTTTATAGCCTTCTATAAAAATGACAGATCCTGAAAATCCAATCTGTTTACACCAAAAAACTTGAAAGTGATAGTTTTCTTAGATTAGGGCTTCAAACCCTTGCTAACTATTTGCCTATCTATTGTGAAGATCTAGTTCACTGAGTGAATTTTTAATAACTGAAGTGGTCACTGATAATCACCACTGCTGGTTCACTGTGAAATTGCCACCAACAGCCAATGTCTCGGTGTTTAACGAAAGTGACCTTTCTTGTTTAATCCGCCATATTTTCTACCTTACCAATGCGGTCACCGATCGAAAGCTCTGTCTTCTAGCACATCGGTGCCCTAGACCGGAATGATTCCGCTGTTTCAAAGGTGGAACGAACTAGTTTTATCGCTGTCGAAAGTCATTTGTCAAAGGAATTGGGGCATTAGTCCTCTATGTCATCGATGGAAAGTCTTGTTATTCATCGATGCGCGTAACTGTTATTCAGAATGATTTTTGTGATTGATCTGAAGCCTTGTCCATTGCCTCACCAACACTATGGAGCTTCTTAGCTTTACCTCGTTGATCTATAGCCTTTAGTTCTTCCGATCATCAATGATTCTCTATTGTCTCGAAACCTGTAGTTAGTGTGTCTCCCGCCGTTGCAGATCCTTAGTGGACTATTGTGCTGACGATTAGTGTTTTCAAGTTCCGACGCATATTCCTTAGTTCTTTCGATCATTGATGAGTCTCTATTGTCTCGGAACATGTAGTCAATCAGTCTCCCACCGTTGTGGCTCCTTAGTGGACTATTGTCCCGATGATTAGTGTTTTCAAGTTTCGACGCGTAGTCCTTAGTTCCTTCGATCACCGATGATTTTCTGTTGTGGCAGAACCCATAGTTAGTCAATATCTCGCTCCTCATCATTTTCAAATGCCCTCCAAAAATTTACATTTTCTGGAAGAGAGGGTCTTTACTTGACCTGAACATCATAGCTGAGCTTAGGGGGTAAAGGAGGAACAAACAGACTGGTAGAGTCGGCCAGGGAATCAACCAGGTGATTCAAAACCCTAGGAATATATGACAGTTCAAAAAACCTAAAGGAGTATCTGAGTTTCCATAACTCATCCCTATAGGCCTTCAATATGATATTTTTCATCTAAAAAGTGTTGTTGACCTACTATATGATGAGATATGCATCTCCAAAAAATTTCATGCACATGATCCCCATCTCCTTGGTGGCTTTAACTCCTAGAAGCAAGGCTTCATATTCTGCTACGTTATTAGTGGTTTTGAAATCAAGATTATAAGATAAGTGAATGTTTTCCTTAGATGGGGAGATCAATACTACACCCACGCCTACTCATCTTTGAACGCTAGCACCATCAAAATACATGGTCCAGATCGTTGTCGTGACTTCTTCAGGCTGCTGATGGGTGGGCTCAATGAGCTGAACTGATGTCTGCTAATTATCATCTATCTGCAAAATGCAAGACCCAAAATCGGTGTCTACTGTGTAGATGGGGTGATTCACTGAGCGACTCTCCTTGCTTATAATGTACACTAGCTGATTTTCCCTGTACAGTCTCTTAGTTTCTCCTCCAAACATGCGAATGGTGGTGTATGTGAGATCCATCTAAAGGGCACCACCTAGTCTTTTGCTCCATGACCGAGATAGCAAGAGGCCAAATTTTGGAGGAATATCAGCCACTACAATGTCCATCATTACGCTTTTCGAAGGTAGTTGCATTATGTTTAAAGCAAGGTCTTTGATGAGGCCCAAGCACTTGACCTTCCTGGAGTCAAAGGAGAATAAATCATGGTATGGCTTGGTGATGATGAGGCCAATATTTTCCATCATAGACTTTGGCATTAGGTTATGAGAGGCTCCTGAATCCAGCAGACAGTTATGGAGGATTTTATCATGGATGTTCAAGGATATATAGAATGGTGGGTAGGAGTCCTTTAGGTCTTCGATCATGGGGCCCAGGGTTACAATGGATTGTCATATTGGAGGTTCACAAAGTCAGTGTCAATGTGCAACTTGGGCTGAAGGGAATTCAAAATGGAGGTTTTGAATGTATCATTCTTCATTAGCTCAATTAAAGGGAAAGGGATTTTCAGTTTTTGAATTTCACACTCAAGGTTGAAGGAATAATGCATCCTATCTGGAAACCTTACCTCATGAGCTGTAGGTTTGAGTTGGACTTGATCAAGTGTGGCTGAAGGTGTTGGTTTATGCAATGCTTTGGATGGGATAGCCAGTTTCTTTGGTAAAATAGTAACCTTTCTAGCAGGTGCAATAGGCTGCTTGATAGGTAAAACATTCTTCTTTAGGGGAGAAACCAACCTAGACCTCAGTTGGTAACCTCCCTGAACATTATCCTGATAGAGAGCCTCTTCAGTGGTCTGCTCATCAATCAGGGCTTCCTCATATTCTGCCTATGTCAAAAAAGAATAGTCCACCTCATCCTCCATGCAGTGGATATTGTCTTCAGCTTCTCCTTCTTCTTCAATGAATTCTAGCTCTTCTTCTAATACAACATTTTGAAATGGAGCTCTTATCCTATGATATTCCCCTTGATTTCTCTCCCTTCTGAGAATGTGAACTGGGGGGTTTCCTCTTCTATAAGGAACAAAATTTGGGTTTCTAGGAGCAAGGTCGCTTGGCCCTTTACCCCTCACCGGTAGATGCCCTTGGTCCTTCAATTTAGACATTTCAGTAGTTAGGTTGTCTAATAGTTTGGTCATTTTTTCAATCTTGTTCTCTGATGACGAAGCCCCACTATAGTCTGTTGGCTGCTTTTTCCTTTCTATCTTCCCTTTGACCTTCTAATATGCCTGAATGTTTGACTCTACTTCTAGGGAAGCTTCCTACATGAGTGATAAGGAAATAGACCTCCTTTCTCTAAGAAGTAAGCAGAAGTCAGAGTCAAAGGCATTTGTATAATTTATCCTAGATGACGTATCAGTGGGCTTAATTTTGGTAGGGATCTTGCTATACATATTATTGAATCTCTTGGTAAAGTTGGAAACAGACTCCCCATTTTCTCTTTTCAGGTTGCTAAATTCTGTGATATAGTAGAGGTGGTCCCTCCTTTCTCCCCAATGCTTTAGGAAAATGTCATATAGGGCCTATATGCCTGCCACTAATCCGGCAGGTAGTTCCTTAAACCACTTGCTAGCCTGTCCATCTAGGCTTTGCACAAACACCCTAGTCCATACATATTCTTGTTCTATGTTAATATTTTCCGCATAGCTGTAAAAAGCCTCTAGATGTTCTTCAGTAGTGAAATCCCCTTCCCCTGTAAACTTAGGCATATACTTGAGATAATCCCCAGTAGGCATGGTTGCAAGAGGATTTGGCGGAATTAAGGGCGCATACCTAGCTACCAGGATCCTTTCCATCTTGGTCAATTGAGGGGCAGCCATATTGGAAATGGGTATTGACAGGGTTGTGGAAGAAAAAACTGATGAAGCTACTTGCTAAGAAAGTGGTGGTATACTTATCCCAGTGGAGTCACCAGGGATTGGATCTTCACAAGCAACAGTGCTTGAAGATGCCCAACCCCTAGATTTCTCTGATGTATCTAAAAGTTCCTGAGAATTAAGAGTTTCAGTGAAAGAAATAATAGCAGAAATATTTCTTGAAATACCTGATGTAGATTTTTGTGCAGTACTGCTGGTCTGTCTTAGTAAATCCCTAGATTTTCTCAGAATTTCTTCTGGATCTAAAACCGGTGTTGCTGGTGGCCCCTTTGGGTTTTCTCTGGTACTTGGTCTTCTTGAAGCCACCTTATATCAATGGATTCACTAGATAGATGATTACAACCATAATAATGTCCAAGGTTTGTCTATCATCAAAGCATGGATCTATGTCGTCTCCTAGGGAAGCTGAGCTTCAATCTCCTCTCCCCAGCAACGGCACAACTTTGTTATCACTCCAGGAAACTCCTCTAGGTTGTAGCTCGAGGATGCCTGGTAACTTGAAATGTTTTTAGGGTTTTCTGATATGGATCAAGTCAGGTGACCTATATAACCTCCCACTCTCAAGACATGCATGAAGCTCACTCAATCACAAGGATTTTAGTTACAACTTGTTCAGTAGTTTGACAATAAGGTGCAGGGATGGAGAACTCATCAAGCTAGCAGCATTACATACAAAACATATGCATATAAATGTCTAAATCCTAACAAGGATGGTACTTATAAATCAAATATAATTAATAAACCAATAAGATGACAGCTATTAGCTATTAATCAACTTTAAAATCACCTAAATGCATATTCAGGCATAAGTACAGTAAAGATAAATATTATGGCTGAACAACTCATAACAAAAGAGCTTAAAATTAGAATAAACAAGATGAGACGCTTGACAATAGAATAGGCTTACAAATCCCCGAAGTCGAATTTATTATAAAATCAATCATGGGCTTTATAGCCTTTTATAAAAATGACAGATCCTGAAAATCCAATCTGCTTACACAAAAAAAACTTGAAAGTGATAGTTTTCTCATATTAGGGATTCAAACCCTTGCTAACTATTTGTCTATCTATTGTAAAGATCTAGTTCACTGAGCAAATTTTTAATAACTGAAGTGATTGTTGATAATCACCACTGCTGGTTCACTATGAAATTGCCACCAACAGCCAATGTCTCGGTGTTTAACTGAAGTGACCTTTCTTGTTTAATCCGCTAGATTTTCTACCTTACCGATAAGGTCGCTGATCGAAAGCTTTGTCTTCTAGCACATCGACGCCCTAGATCGAAACGCTGCTACTGTTTTGGAGGTGGAACGAACTAGTTTTATCGCTGTCGAAAGTTGTTTGTCAAAGGAATCAGGGCATTAGTCCTCTACGCCGCCGATGGAAAGTCTTGTTATTCGTCGATGCGTGTAACTGTTATTCGAAATGATTTTTGTGATTGATCGGAAGCCTTGTCTATTGCTTCACCGACACTGTGGATCTTCTTATCTTTACCTCACCGATCTGTAGCCCTTAATTCTTCTGATCATCAATGAGTCTCTATTGTCTCGGAACTCGTAGTCAGTCTGTCTCCCACCGTTGCAAATCCTTAGTGTGTTAAATTTTCATATGTTTAGCTAATACATCAGTATTTCATTTCATTTTCATAACAAAAGCATATAAACAGGATCACTGAAAGATATTCAAGCACAACCATACAAAAGGAACACAAAGATTTATCCTAGGAAAACCCTAAAGGGAAAAACCCAGCAAAATCTTCCTCAATATAGATGCCCCAAAAAGATAAAAGATAAAACCAGCAAGGAGATCAAAGCCTGATCCTCCTCCTTCTCCAGCTACTTCTCTTCTCCACTAATGCGCTACACAAGTGAGAGTGTGTGTCTCAAATGAGGAGCACCACGCCTCTATTTATATTCATCTGTTCACTTGAATTAACTCATCTGTCATGTAGGCTCAAGTTAATCATGTAGGCTCTAGTTACACATGTAGTCTCAAGTAACCACACTAGGGTGCTAATGACCCACCTTTACAATTAGAGGGGCCTGCCTCATGACTCTTATTAGTTCTTCCAATTAGGAGCATTGGGGTACAAAGTAATACAAGTGGTTCTCCCGGTAGGACCATCGGGGACCACAAAGAAATACATATATAATATTCTTCAACACTCCCCCTTAATGAGAAGGGTATTATATAACAACATCAACAACAACAACAATAGGAGAGAGATAGAGGACATCATTAGCATCATCAGGGTAACACATATATAAATCATTGGAAGCTTTTCAACATCATGTAGTCTTCATCTTCAATCTTTAGTATTTAGCATCATCAGTACTTTGACCGCTTTGATCAGCAACATCTTCAGCATCTTGACTCTTCAATCAGCAGCAACATCTTCAGCACTTTGACCTTTCAATCAGCAACATCTTCAACACTTTGACCTTTTGATCAGCAACATCATCTTCAGCACTTTGACCTTTTGATTAGCAACATCGTCTTCAACACTTTGACCTTTCGATCAGCAACATATTCTTCAGCACTTTGACCTTTTGATCAGCAACATCATCTTCAGCACTTTGACCTTTCAATTAGCAACATCATATTCAACACTTTGACCTTTCGATCAGAATCATCATTATCATCAGCCTCTGATCTTTCGATCAGAAACATCATCAACTGAACATCATCATACTCTAACATCAACTCATCATCATATTCTGATCTTTCGATCAGAAACATCATCAACTGAACATCATCATACTCTAACATCAACTCATCATCATATTCTGATCTTTCGATCAGTACGTCATCATCATCATCGGGATCTCACCATCATCACATTCTAATCTTTAGATCAGAAACATCATCATCATCATCGCATTCTGATCTTTCGATCAGAAAACATCATCATCATCAACAACATCATAATCATAAGCAACTTCTGATCTTTCGATCAGAAAACATCATCATCGTCATATTCTGATCTTTCAATCAGAGAAAATCATCATCATCAACAACTTCTGATCTTTCAATCAGAGAAATGTCATCATCATCATATTATGATCTTTCGATCAGAGAACATCATCATCAGCAGCAACAGCATCATCATCATATTCTGATCTTTCAATCAGTACATCATCATTATCATAAGAACATCAACATCATCAAAACATCAACATGATCCTTCCTTTTGGAATTACGGGATTTAGGTCTTTACAGAGTTACCAATGATCCTTCCTTTCAGAATTATGGGATTTGGGTCTTTACAGAGTTACTAACGATCCTTCCTTTTGGAATTATGGGATTTAGGTCTTTATAGAGTTCCTAACGATCCTTCCTTTCAAAATTACGGGATCAACACATTTGTGGAACTCAGACAATCCTTCCTATTGGAATTACGGGATCAACACATCTGTGGAACTCAGACAATCCTTCCTATTGGAATTACGGGATCAACACATCTGTGGAACTCAGACAATCCTTCCTATTGGAATTATGGGATTAATTCAATGATCCTTCCTTTTGAAATTATGGGATTTAGGTCTTTACAGAGTTACTAATGATCCTTCCTTTCGGAATTACGGAATCAACACAGATGTGGAACTCAGACAATCCTTCCTATTGGAATTACGGGATCAACACATCTATGGAACTCAGACAGTCCTTCCTATTGGAATTACGGGATCAATTCAATGATCCTTTCTTTTGGAATTATGGGATTTGGGTCTTTACGGAGTTACTAATGATCCTTCCATTCGGAATTACGGGATCAACACAGATGTGGAAATCAGACAATCTTTCCTCTAGGAATTACGGGATCAACACATGTTCTCGAGTATCAAAGTCACTGGATCCATTATGAACCGAAGTTCAAGGATGATACAATCCTACCACATTCACGGGGACCGAGATCTCCGGATACATTTTGAACCGAGGTTCAGGGATGATGTAATCCACCACTTTCACGGGGGATGAGACCTCCAGATACATTTTGAACCGAAGTTTAGGGATGATGCAATCCTACCAATTTCACAGGGGCCAAGACCTCCGGATACATTTTGAACCGAGGTTCAGGGATGATGCAATCCACCACTCTCATGGGGGCCGAGACCTCCAGATACATTTTGAACCGAATTTCAGTGATGATGCAATCCACCACTTTCACGGGGGCCAAGACCTTCGGATACATTTTGAACTGAGGTTTAGGGATGATGCAATCCACCACATTCATGGGGGCCAAGACCTCTGGATACATTTTGAACCGAAGTTCAGGGATGATACAATCCCACCACATTCACGAAGACTGAAGTCACCGGATCTATTTTGGACAAATGTCCCAGGATGATACAATCCCTCTTCATTCTCGAGGACTGAGGTCACCGGATCACTTTGGACAGATGTCCTGGGATGATATAGTCCCTCTTCATTCTCGAGGACCGAGGTCTCCAGATCACTTTAGGGCAAGTGCCCAGGGATGATACAATCTCACTGCAACATCACTACTCCCCCTTTCGAGGAAGGTATTTTCGAACAACACCAAGCTTGTCTCGAAAGTGTTTGAACTTTACCCAAGACAGAGGCTTCATCAGTACATCATCATTCAAACCATCATCATCTACATCTTCAGTATGTGAATACTGAACTATCACCATATGTATCTCCAGTATGTGAATACTGAAAGCATCATCATCTATATCTTCAGTATAGAAATACGGAATCATCTTCATCTACATCTACAGTATGTAAATATTGAAACATCATCTATATCTTTAGTATGGGAATACTGAAACATAATCATCTACATCTTATCTCGTATGTAGAAATATCGAATTTTTATGTGTTAAAATCGGAACACAGGGTTCTCTGTCATCACAAATCTGGTTATCACATAGAATCATTGTAGTATCCGTCTTCAGGTCAAAGAGACCTGATATCAGCTTCCGAAGCCATATGACTTCACAACTTAGCAGAGCAATCTGCTATGTATTTTGCTTCAGCCATGTTACAAGAAACACTGGACTGTTTCCTACTAAACCATGAACTCATAGCAGACCCCAAACAAAAGCATATACCTAATGTTCTTTTCTTGTCTGAGATACTTCCATCCCAATCTGTATCTATGTAGCCATATAATATATACTCATGGCTACCATCATAGTATAGACCAAAGTCTATAGTGCCTTTCATATATCTCATTACATGTTTTGCGGTTACTAGGTGAACCTATCTTGGTTGAAAAAGATATTGAATTAAGCTGTTCATAGCAAAACAAATGTCTGGTCTGGAATTTGTTCAGTACATTAATGACCCAATGATCTGTCTGTAATGAGTCACATCCACTAACTCTGATGAGTCATCAGCTAACAGCTTCAGGTTGGGGTCCATGGGTGTGGCCATGGATTTGCATTCCAACATATTGAATCTCTTCAATATCTCTACTGCATACTTTCCTTGGTTGAGAAATATTTCTTCTGAACTTTGTCATATTTCCAGACCTAGGAAATAGTGCATTAACCCAAGGTCTTTCATCTCAAATTCTTCTGCTAGTTTCTTCTTGCTTTTCATGATCTATTTCTCCTTCCCTGTCAAGAATAAGTCATCCACATATAATAACAGGATGACATGTTCATCTTCTACAACCTTGAGATAAAGGTTAGGATCAGCTTTACTCTTGGTAAAGCCCATAATTGACAGGAAACTGTCTATTTTTCCATACCAAGCTCTGGGAGCTTACTTCATGCCATATAGGGTCTTCTTCAACTTACATATATGAGTCCATCTAGATGTCTTCAACTTCAAATCCTTTCAATGTAAAACTCTTCCCCAATCATACCATTAAGGAAGGATTTTCTTTACTTCATCATGGAATCAACTACCATCATAGTTCTGAAGGAAGTGTACCTTGCTTCCTGGAGTAAGTGTCTCTTCAGAATTAATTCCCTCTTTCTTATAGAAACCTCTAGCCACAAGTCTTTCCTTACTTATATCAGTGACATATTTTATCTTGCAAATCCATTTGTAAGATACCACATTCTTGCTTTCTGGTTTGAGTACTATATCCCAAACATCATTCTAGTATTCTTTTATCATAACATCTTCCATGAGTTCATCTTGTCAGATCATCAACATATCCTAGTCTTCTGCATTCAACTTTGAAGGTTGGAACTCAAAAGTCTCAATCCATCAGAAAGTTGTCCATCATGTCGTACCGTGTCGAACTCAAATATCTTCTGTAGTCACTCCCCCTAAAGTGGAGTATTATCTTCCTTCTTCATTCTGTACAGGTGGTTCTATGCTTATATACTGGTCAATAGAGTATGTCATGTCATAGTCTATTCTTTCTTAGGCAAATCACGAACCTTGCTTTGTACACTTGTTCTTATATATCCATATGGAGGATACTACATACTTTCCTTTATGTCTCAAAATCATATCGTATACATCATTCCCCATGATTAACTGTTATACCATTCTTTTCTTCATCTTGAGTTATCTCTCATACCCATGGTAGTCTTCATCCTTCGACGTGGATCTACCGCTCTTTGAAGCTCTTTCTTTCGTCATGGTGTCTCTGACCCTGGGAGCTTTAGATTCATGTTTATTGAATTGTCATCACTTGTTCTTTGGAACAAGTCTCATTCTTCTTTTCTTATAGGATGTTGTACAGGACCTTTCCTACAATTCAAATGCACCAATTGCATGGTTAGAACTATTTCATAAATCATATGCATAACAACAAATTCTTATGCATCATGCAACTGTTTAGCCAATACAATATTCATCCATATCTCACAGAAACTTTCTAGACTAATCCAATATGTCAGCAAAGAGGTTTGATAAGTAGCAATGAAGAGTTGTATAGCACCATGATCTACTTACCAATCACATGCATATTAGTAGTATACATTCATTAATGCAAACAATCTATCATGCATAACACATCAATTGAATTCAATCAAATGTAAAACAATATCATGAAATGACAATTGAATACTTATCTTTTATTTGTTTCGTGGGTAGACTCCATCTTGATCATTCTGATTTATCATCATTTCTTATCCAAATGATAAGATGGATAAGAGGTTCATCAAGAATTGAGTTCTTCATATTCCTCATTGCTTGAGGGATCTTCTTTGAATGGTGATAGCTTGATCTTGAATTTGCTCCCATCTTTCTTCTTCTCTTCTTATGAGACAGGATTCTTCTTCTTCCCAAATTCAACTAAAAGTAATCACTTTCTTCTGGCACACATTCCTCGCATGAATGAATCCCATGATCATGGGAATCCATTCAAGGTGGCTATCACCACTTCTGCATTCTCTGCTTCTTCTTCTACTGCTTCAAGATGTTATTCATTCTGTATCTTCACATTCTTCAATTGTTTTCTCAAATCCATCTTCTAAATTATGTTCTTATCTTCAAATAGCTTGATCAAGAAATCAAACATCTTCGGTGTCTTTAGGGAAGACACTTGTGATACAAGTTGATCCATGATTGAATCAACAGTGGTCTTCTTGGCCTTGATCAAGTTCTTCTTGTGTAAGGCTTTGAGGCTCATCTCCCTCTAGAACTGGAACCTCTCTACTCATGTAGGTGTCCAATTCATTTTATTCAGAGAGATCAAATACTTTCATTCTTGGAATTTTTCAACTTCACCAAGCTTATCATCAAGCTGATGTAATAGATCACTTTGAAATGAGAACCTCAAATGCAAATAGCAAAAGATTAGATCTTACCGATTTGAGGTGTCCGTCTTGCTTCCGGAGCTGGTTGATCTAGGGTTTGTCAGAACCCAAATTTTCAAAACTTGGAATATTTCAGATCTGATTCAATAGAAATATATATCTCTTCAAATGGAGCTGTCCAATGTACGCCTTTTCTGAAAACAGTGGAGGGAAGCTACTGGAACAGGAAGCCCTAGTTTTCCAATTTCTTCTACAGCAATTCTTGTTACTGTTTCTGTGATATATTCTAAATTAATGCTCCTATATGTCTGAAATTTTTCACTGAGGTAACCTAATATGTCTCTGATCCAACACCATAGGTTTCATCATATTTGGTTTCACCAATTTGGATTTATGATCATTTTTGCAAGGTGACCTGTTACAGGACTGTTCAGAACAGTGAAGTTGTATGGCATGCCACATGTCACTGGTTCATCTTTAGGTTCTGAAATTTGTACCACAGAAATTAAAGTCCATTCTATTTCTAGAAAATCTTCAGGAATTCAATTTGGACCTCTGTATCCCAAGCTATATAAATTTTCCCTACGTGTCCTGTTTAGGGATGAATTCTGGAAGAGGCTATAACCCTAACTTGGAGGGATCATATCTCCTAGAATATAGTGAATCTAAGGATGAAGTTTGGATACAATGTTCATCAGGATTTTATATTTGGTATATGCAATTTTCAGCTCTTGAAACTTCTTCAATATTGGGATATAGCGAATATACCAAAACTCAGCAATTTTAGTATTTAGGGTTTTTCTAGCTCCGGGTCAAACTAGGGTTTGACTTTCCCAGAGTTTCACCCAACCAAAAATCTTGATCTAGGTCTCTAAAATTATATTTTGATGAGGAGGGAAATCCTATGTTAGGCTCACTCAAAAAAAATTCTTCTGCAAGAAGCCCTAATTTCCCACACGGAAAACTGAAAATGCTCGGAATCGAATTTCGCTTCGACATAAAGATGCGCCCTTCAATGGAGAGTCAGCCTAGCCTTATTTTGCTGATTGATTGTGGAGAGAGAAGAAAAAAGTAAGAAGCCCTAGATTCTGTAGCTACACAATGTCTTCTTTTCAGGGTGGCTCTAATACCATGTTAAATTTTCATATGCTTAGCTAAGACATCAGTATTTCATTTCATTTTCATAACAAAAGCATATAAACAAGATCACTGAAAGATAGGGCAAGCACAACCATACAAAAAGAACACAAAGATTTATCCTCGGAAAACCCTAGCAAAATTCATGTATAACAAATAACTAGTGTTTTTAGGGATGATCTTGGAAACATAAAAGGTAAAAAAATATTCCATGGGGTCCAAAGAGTTTGCAGAGGGACCAGGAAGGCTATCAAAGTGTGATAAACCATGTGTGGTAAAATCAGCTGCAACAGATGCCCCCTAATGTGTGAAGTCATAGGGGTAACATGATGGATGAAATACATTATAAATCCATCCCAAAAGTGAATTGATGAAGAAACAGGTGGAAAAACCATCCTTCCAACATTATAATACGATAATCAAACTCTGCACATGACTACAAATAGATATAGTAGTCCTGGATACATAAGAGTACAATGGCCATGAATAGGCATGATATACAAACTGTGACATGTGTGGTCATCACTATGTACAATATATAATAGATGAAAATCTCCATGATGAAGATATACAAAGGACCAAGATCTCCATGAAAGCTAAAGATATACCATGGATCAAGATCTCCATAATGGTTGAAGATATCTGACATACACTGGAATCAAGTCACGAGAACTAAAATCTCATGAACACTGCAATGATCAAGGAGGTAGCATAAATGAAATGCCACCAATCTGGAAAGTATTCTACACAAACTACTACGAGCACATGTCTTACTATGTGAATAGAGGTATCGAGGTGGAACATAGTAGTCCATATTCTGATTATCGGTCATTGATGTATACCATTAACAGACGCGAGATCACCCACTGATAATGAAAATGGGAATCAAGGTACTAGAGTGCAATCTAACAAGTACGAATAAATGTGTTGAGCTCGAACACTTGGAAGAATCCATTGATCAGGGGACATTGATCTATTCCCAAAACTTTTGATGGTGAGAGAACCTATCACTGATGACTGTAAGTCTTAAGGTACTCAAATGACTCTAGACTCCTATCCCAAAATAAATGATCTGAAGTCAATGTGATGGAATCCGCTAGAAGGAGGGAATTAAGGCATCCCCCATGAACCAACATGAGGCACTTAGCAACATTGTATAATGTGGAAGGACTTGAACAAGATGTGCATGAACTAGTAATAGTACCAGGAATGGCCGACATGCAAATTCAAGACAACTAAGGAATGGCCGACTCAGGTTTCAACTTCCTTCAAACAAGAGCATAAAGTTAAATGGTGACTGAATGTAGGAAACATAGACTCGATATATAAAACTGGGACATCTCTGTGACACATGAGGCATCGATAGAGGCTCCATAGGGACTGGAAGCTTAACCAGTCGGTGGAGATAAACTCAGAGATATGAGTACAAGTCCTAAAGTCAAACTACTAACCCAACCAATGGATGTGATATATAGTGCTCTATTCGAAGGCGACATGACTTGACTGCTGCCAAAGATAACATCATTTCCTGTCTGTCTTTTTGGTTTTTTGATTTTTTAGACTTTTTCAGATATTTTGAAAAGCTTGAAAAAGAATAAAAGTGCTTTATAGTTACAAATATAGGAGGAGACGAGTGTCATAGGGAAAAAAAACTAGTTCCAAGTAGTGGAACATACTTATGCTCAATGCAAGGAAACATGTGTAAGATAATGACACTCGGGGTAAAGTCCCCTCCCAATAAAAAAAATGGGGAATCAAGTTGCAAAAAAAATATAAAAAGGCTCTACTTTGCTAGACATGAGACAAGCTCGGGCTATATGGCTGATAATCAAAGTCAAGGAAGTCAGCATAAGGCTCAATAAGGCAAGCAAAAATCATGATAATTCAATTACAACTTGACATATACAAGGGAGTCCCAGGGAAAAGGCCAGCCTAAATTTCAAGAGGAGTATGAAGCTCTTGCTCAAAGTCATGGCGGTACTATACAAAGGACTCCCACACCCTAAAGGAGAAATGCCAGCATGGGTACCAAATGCAATACATGATCTAACTAGGGTACCCATGTATGGTAAATCTCTACCATTCACAACATGTCACATCTAAAAGCAGCAAGAAGGTTCCGTGACAAGATAGAATGGGTTCGTACATAAGGTTAAAATGAAACAGTCATAAGGTTATGCAAAATGCAAATGGATGTGAAACCTAACCTATATGCCAATTTAGACATAATACCTACAATAGGCATGAACGGATCAAAGCCACGGTCAAACCGCACTCAAAATGGACTCCTACATCATCAAATTAGTTCAAACGGTCCAAAATGGTCAAAAACTATAGAAAGTGGGAAACATTTTCAAGAATTTTCTATAAATAGTAAGAAATTTAAAAAATTTCATATCATTTGAAATTTTTACCCAACATAGTGTATTTGAGCTCAGAACTTCATAAGAAAATTCTGGGAGCATTGTTTAGCAGAATCTCTCCCCATTTGATCCAGGTAGATTCTCATGCCCTCCTCTTCCATTTTCATGCAAATTTTTTGAATTTTCATGGTCCATTTTATTTTTTAAGCCATCCATACTTGTGCATTTTGGCCCATGTGGAAATTAGGATTTTTTTTGTGTATAGGGCTCTACATATGTGAAAAAAGCACCGAAACCTGCGTACATACATGGTTTTTTTAAGAATAGTCACATATAGGACCTCAAACAAGGTTTTCAAAGGAAAAAATTGATCAAAACTTTGGTTTTTCATGCAGGATGGTATTAGAGTGGAGGGAAAGAGAGCATGGTGATGTGGAGGAGGCTGTGCAAGGTGATCTTATGGCCCAACAAGCATTATGGGCATGTGGCTTATACAATTTTTGGTGTCTTGGCAGCCTGAGGGCCAAACCAAGACTACTCCAGCTGTTGGTGGACTACTGGGATCCAGAATCTGAGACATTTCAGATAGAAGGGATGTCACTCAGTGTTGAGGTTGAGGACATATACTTTATCACTGGTTTGTCCTGACAAGGAGATATGTTGAACCTCCAATCTTGTGGGACAGGAGGCAGATTTACCATCGATGAGTACATAGCTCTATACTACTTTCTGGAGATTGAAAAGGTTGGGAGTCAAATTCCAACAAACTCTATCCAGATCCTGGTGCTAAAGGCCATACTTTTGGCATTAGGCAGAATTGCAGGGTTGGCTTCACTCCACCAGGCATCGCGGCCAATGATGTTCTATGCAGTAGAGTGTATGCGACCAATAGTGTATGACTGGAGTATGACATTGTTGAGCAACATGAAACAATAGCTCAGTGACTGCAAGATGGGCAGGATGCAGAACTTTGGGTTCAGCAGTATACTGAGCATGTTTTTCTTTGAGCAGGTTCCAGGGCTAATCCCTAGGGTGGACATTGGTCCACATGGATTTCAAGATCCAACCCAGTGACACTGGGCCAATGTCATGCATAGACTGGGGGGAGGTAGGGTGGCTAACCCCTACCCAACAGACTTATTTCCATGGTGGCAAAGACAAATCGTCGCCATAGACAACTACCCCTATGCAAGGATAGACTTCCATGGAGATCCGAATATGCCGCTACCACCAAGAGCAGCTTATGGAGACATAGGTAAAGAATCCCAAACCTACTTTTTAAGTTTTGAATTATTTAATTTTTTTTTGTTTTTTTTTATATATTGACTCAAAAGACATATTTTTGGTGTGACGACACATAGTGACAATCTGTCATGTATATGCATATGTAGGACCACGGCAGCCAAAAGGCTTCCCTCATCATTGATGGAGGGGAAGAAGAGATGATATCATGGATGTAGATGTGGAGTGGATGCTCCAAAGCATCCACACGAATTTCATTTGCTTGACACATAGGGTACCCATGGCGCAAGTTGAGGACTTGCCTAAGGCCATGTAGCATCAGGTGGTTGGTGTACCACGAGCATGGGTTCGACTCTTTCAATGGCTAGCTAGAGTTGTAGTGCTATATCATGATCAGAACCCCCCTCCTCCTCAGGCTTAGAGACCTAAGTGTATTCATTTTTGTATGACCGTGTATTATATTTTTGTGGCTCAGAAGCCCCAATTTTGTATATGACACTTATGTATTATGATGTCACTTTTTGTATATTGATGAAAAACTTTTATGATGATCGATTTTATTTATATTTACATGCGTGTAAAATGTATGCTTGGGATATGCTTATGGTCTATGAAAAAAATGCCAATCTAACACATAGTTATCATATGAGCCAGCAACTTGATTACAAACTCTTGGAACATGAATGTATTTTATATTCTCAAATTGTCATTCTAGCAATCTCACACGTAAGAATATTTCTAATAATTTCGGATCCCTAATACGATACAAGCCATTAAGCTGTGAAACCACTAACTGCGAATCAAGATGTACCTCAAGAGAATGAACACCATGTGAAATGGCATCATGCAATAACTCAATGACGGCACTATATTCAGCAACATTGTTCAAAGAAGGCCATAAACATATGCCTCCTGAAGACAATACTTGACCCGTAGGAGTATAAATCACCCAGGCAGCTGAAGCTGATTTTTTAGTGTGGTGGCTAGCACCATCAGCGAATCCTATGCAAATGGAATACTCCATCGACATTTGCCATAAGAAACAAAAGCTAATCAACAAACCCAATCACCATAAGAAAACCTAACTATGCAATGCAAAACTGTACAATAATATACAACAATCAGCCCTGGCTGAAGATCATGCATAGTATTGTTTGAGATAGAGCCCATTTCTAGGCTCCACCAATGTTGTCCCTTCATAATCAACCAGCTCATAAGCACCTTTCTCTAAGACTCGTTTAACCACATAAGGACCATGCCACATGGGATTAAATTTCTGTGCCCCCAAGGGTTCCTTAGCTTGATCCCACAAAAGGACCAAGTCAACTTCATTAAACCTCCTTGGACGGACAGACTTATCATACTGGACCTTGACGCGACGCTTGTTAACCTCTAGAGCCACTAAGGAAACTCGGTGCTTCTCATCAAGCTGCTCTAAGTGGACCAAAATCTCTTCCAATGCAGAAGTGTCAGGTAAAATATCTATAGCTAGCTTTAGAGAAGGGATTTCACACTCAAATGGTAAAACTTACTCCACCCCATGTAAAAGTTGATATGGAGAGAAACTGGTGGCAGTCTTAACCGTGGTTCTATAGGCCACAAAGCAGGATACAACATAATATTCCAATTGGTCTTGCTTCGTGTGATGGTTTGTTGGAGAATAGACTTAAGTGATTTGTTCACTGCTTCAACCTGTTCATTCACCTGAGGGTAATAAGAAGATGAATGCTCCTGATTATACCCTAACTTGGAATCCAACTCTTCCATCATTTTATTCTAAAATTTCCTACCATGGTCAGTGACAAGCTCTTTCAGAATGCCAAACCAGGTGATAATCTGGTTGAAAATGAAATACGTGGCTGTCTCACCATTGGATTTAATTGTGGGCATAGCCTCTACCCATTTCATGAAGTAATCGACAGCCACAATAATGTGATGATGCCCCCCAGCCGAAGCTGGGTTGTAATCCATAAATTCAATCCCCCACTCAGTGAAGGGATCGACGGTGAAAATAGGATGTACTAGGGTTGGATGCGAGCGCATATTGCGTGCAAACACTTGGCAAGGGTGGCACTTCTTGACCGCATTAACACAATCTTTGAAGATGGACGGCCAAAAATATCCTGCTTTCAATATTTTTGGGTTGTAGAAATCCCAAATAAATGACCACCACACGCCCCTCCGTGGAAATCATTCATCACAACCTCACCCTCATCATGGGTTAAACAATGACGCAAAATGGAATCCACCCCATGGTGGTACAAAGTGTTATCCACTATAAGGTAGTTCTTAGCTACATGACGTAATCGTCATCGCTCATCCTATGAAAGGTGAGTAGGGACCTTCAATGTTTGTAAATATACAATGATATCACTGTACCACAGGTCCAAAGTTGAGATAAGGAAAATATTCTCATCGACAAATGAATCCTCATAAACTTCTTCCTCCTCCAAACTTGGAAAATCATATATAAGCTCTGCAAAGACCAATGATTTATTTGATTTCACTGAAACAAACTTGAGATCAAACTCTTGCAAAATGACAATCCATTTACTGTATTTTCCCCCAATCATCCTTCTAGTGAGGACGAACTGAAATGGATTAATATGAGCTATGACCAAGGTTTACCAAAGGAGAATGTAGTGTCTCAAATGCTGAACCGCATGAACGGTAGCCAAGGCTAGCTTCTCCACATAGGAATAGTGAATTTCTACATTTATAAGGTTTCATTTCAAATAATATATGACATGCTCATGAAGCTCCTCATCCTTCTAAACCAAAACCATACCAACTGTTTCCATGGACGTAGCCACATAAATCAAGAAATCATGGCTATAGTCGGGTGGACTAAGCACAGGAGCCGTTGCTAAGGCTCGCTTAAGAGCATCAAAGGATGCCTGGACTCGCTCATCCCAGTAAAAAGGGTTGTCCTTCTTCAAAAGACACATAAAGCCTTTATTCAAATTGGAAAAATTAACAACGAATCTCTGCAAGAAGTTTTCCATGCCTTGCAAATACTGAAGATGTCTAATATTACGTGGGGGAGACAATTGGAGTATTGCCTCAACCTTTAATGGATCGACTCTTATACCCTCCTTGGATACAATGAATCCTAGCAAGAGACCAATAGTCACACAAAAGATGGACTTATGAGGATTTAAATGAACCTGATAATGACGACATCTTTCAAATACTAATCTCAAATTATGACGCACTCTCAAAAAAGAGTGAGTAGCTAGATAATCCAAATATACTTCGATAATCGTTTTGAGATCGTGAAAAATTAAGGTCATGGCCCGCTGAAATGTAGCTTTGGAATTTTTTAGGCTGAAAGGCATCTTTCGATATGCAAAAGTACCCCAAGGACAAATAAATGCGGTCTTATGTTGATCCTCAGGCTTAATTTGAATTTGATTATATCTGGAAAAACTATCCATAAAGGAAAATACCTCACTCCTAGCACACTCATCCAAAATCTGATCAATAAATGGTGTGGGGAAATTATCCTTAGGACATGTGTGATTTAGGTCACGAAAATCAGTGCATATATGGATCGTTCCCTATTTCTTATCCACCAGAATGGGGTTTGAAACACACTCTATCAAGGGAATGAGATAGATAAAACCATCTTTCAATAGTTTCTCTATCTCAGCCTTAATGGTGGGTGCTTTTCTAGGATTCATAGCACGCAAATGTTGTTGAACCGGCTTTGCATCCGGATAGGTTTTGATCTCTTGTTCAATAATACGAGGGTCAATACCTGGCATCCCATCATATGACCAAGAAAATATGTCACAAAACGCTTTAAACATCTTGGTATACTCCTTGATCTCATAGGGGGAACAATCTGCCCCAATGTAGACATTATCAACCTTGCGAGGATCGCGAGAAATATTGATAGGAATAGTTGGTGATACATTATCCATGTTTCCATCAGCCATCGGCCCAGGAGATCTTAATGGAACCACAGAGCTACCAATATTTTTGGTAAGAATCTCCCTAAAGTCATCACACTCCATACGATCAATCTTAGGAAGAAAATATGATCGATGATGCAATTCCTCCCAAGGTTGCTCAATTCCTGACATGGCCTCAAGAATAGCTTCATCCGATGGAAAAACATAATTGAGGTAATCATGTGAGTGAGATGACTCGACTACCCATGCCGGCAGTACATACGGGTCCTCCTCCTCTATCCGTGAAGAGGAAGGACTAGGATCTGCAACCTGATCAAGATTCACTTGATAGGCCACCATCGTTGCAGGCAACGGCATGTCATTCTCAGTGGGCACACTCGAAGTACTCGGTGAAGAAAGAATCCAAGGATCTTCCATATGGGAAGTGTGAAAAGACACCGAATTCAACAAGAATGAAACCTCACCAAAACTAGACCCAATCATAAAAATGGGCACAGGGAAATTAAAGGTTCCCATAAGAGAAGGATACTTACCTATTCCCACACTCCCAGTTGTCGGCTGAGAATGATCGATATCGGGATAGAAGCTCCCGATGATGCATTGACACTTGGATTTTGGAATGACGTTTGATCAATCGTAACAATATTCCCTTTAAAAGAAAATCATATCACTCAAAAGAGGGAAGAAGCTACGGCTTGCATACTATACATCCAATTCCTACCCAGTAAACGATTGTAGTCAAGTGGTGCATCAACCACCTCAACCTTGATCGCAATGGTCTTCCCTCCCAATTCGAATTTTAAGGAAGGAAGAATTTTCTGCGACCAAAACGATCTACCATTGAAATCTGTCAACATAGTAGCATATTGAGACAACTCGGGAGAACCCAAACCCTTCCAATAATACAAATACATCACAGAAGCAGCAGTGCCTTCATCAATGACAGTATGCTTGACGGTGTTGCTAAGACACTCTACATGAATCAAAAGAGACACGTAGTAAGGCAAGCGAGGTTGTACTCCCATGGTTTCAAATTTGATCATAGTAGAAAAGTTATCATCACTAAACCCAAGAGAAAACAACAAAGCTTTCCTTTGCGGAGGACAACTCTGAAGCACTTCTAACGTGGACATCGCACAAGGAGTCTGACCCAAATCCTCAACAAATGAATAGTTCTAGGAAGCTCGGGCATTAGGATTGTGCCCCAAATGCTTTAAGACTCCCTTAGGAATGGGAGGTGGAGCTTCAACTTTATCCATAGGATTTTCAATTCGAAAAGGGCTCTCAGGTGGTCAAATTTCTTTCCCAAGGTCTGGTTGTGACAATCCATAGTCTTTCATACGAGTCACAACCTTAGTAGCACTCATCATGTTTATGCATCCATGACCACTAGTGGCCTCCGGCGGGTTTTGATTTCCACCCGATGCACAACCAGGATCAATGTTCCTCGAGTTCATATTTTGATTATTGGGTAAAGTATTAGTTAACACAGCTGGGCCCTGTGCTATGAACCTCGAGACATCTTCCATACGAGGGCATAAGTGAGTGAGATGGTCCTCCTTACACAATTTGCAAGGAAACTTCACCTTACGTTTAGATTGCTTGTCCCCTAGAATTAGTGTTCTTGTCATTATTATTAGCATTTTCATTCTTGTTCCCACCCTTATGATTATTTTTTCCTTTTTTCTTATTCCTTCTAGGTTGTTGGTTTCCTTTTAGGTTTGACGTTTGCACAGAAAGTACATTTTTTGATTGGGTAGGTTGAGACGAATCCGTAGCTTGTCCCAACGCAAACTAGTTAATTGATAATTGGCTCACTTGTTTCACAACCAATTTCGCAAGTTTGGTACTTGTACAGCCCACAATACCATCGACATGTGGACGAGGCTTGACCTTGGGGTCAAAATTGGACCTAGGAGCATTGGGTATAATCTCATATAAAATTTTGGATTGAGCATAGATCAAATCCAACTCTTGTTCCCTAAAAATAGCATTTTCCTCGTTTTGAACTCTGGATGTCGAAACATCCTTTGCTTTGTAAGATAATAAATATTTGAGGAACCACTCAAGAAGAAACTCTGGTGGTATAAAATCTTTGATTAACTGTTTCTGTCTATGCCACTCTTAAATATGATCCGAAATGTGTGTGGCTTTATCTTGCTGGAAGGTTGATAAGAGTTCAGCACCGACGTCGTAACGTACGAGTAGCCGGAAATGATTAAGGAAAGTCAGCGTAAGATCATCAAATGTAACATAAGCCCCCCCGAGTAACTCTATATACCATTTTGCTGTAGGACCCGTTAGGTTGCGTTGAAATAGCCTCAAAAGAATCTAATCGTCATGTGAGGAATTGGAAGAGCACCAAAGGTGGAAAGTTGTGACATGCTCACCAGGATCTTCACCAACCTTACCTTCGAACTTGGGAATGTCTGAATGAAGCTTGTTAGTGATAGCCGGCCATGCCGGGTTATGAGACATGGGATCGTTCATCAATCTCGACAAGTCAGGTAAGTTCAAAGTTGCAAGGAAAGGGAGCTTAGGTTGAGTCGGTTGATTCCACACTCCCTGGTAGTTTTGATTCATGTAAGGTTGTTTGCTATAAATGCCATGGCCTTGACCATAATAACCTCTTCCCATTTGACCCATATAGGGTTGCATGGAAGCATTATGATGTGGGGTACCTTGATTATGAGACACTACAAAGCCATAATTGGAAGAGTAAGTGGGTTGTTGATACTCATACCCATACGATTGATAGTTTCTTCCATAGTGTGGTCCATATGAATGTCCATGAGAAGCTCCATAAGGTGTTCTATGGGATGTACCATGAGAATTTCCATATTTAAAGGTATGGGAAGCTCCAGAAACTGGAACATGAGATGATCCAGAAATAGGTACATGACCTGCTGACACAAATGGAGGTACTTGACTCTGAGATACTACCATGCAAGTAGTCGTAGAATGAACATGGCTAGTAGCAATATTCTGACCTAAAGGCCCACATAAACTAGGGGGAGGATGAGTCATTAAAAATGCATTCGAAGGAATGGGGTTTGAAGATGAAGGGACATGTGAAGGAATGTAAGTGGTGTTCCCAATATTCACTCATCTCAGTTCTAGTATCCGCATAGGATTACTAACACTAGGTCTAGGATGAACATGTGAAGTTGCCTCCACCACAGGGATGGAGGGTGTAATGTGACTAGTTCCCCCAAATCTCTCCACATGGAAAGGGATGGGAGTTCCCCCAGGCGTAGTGCTAGTACCAAATTCTGACTCAACACGATGTGTCGAATCAGGTGCAGGGATATCATACATGTCATATCTAACATGACTAGTGCTTACAGGTTCATGGTGAGTCTCATCACCTGGAAACTAATACTATCGACCTGTGAATGAGGGATCATAACCAGATCGTGAAGGTTGTTCATGTGAAGCATCATATGTGCTAATAGGATCTTCCTCCCCAACCTCATGAGGTGGAGAATACATCTCTAGAATCTCATCCTCTTGATCTCCCATGGTGTGTGAATCAAAGTGAGAAGTAGTCCACCCGGACTGTTTGGTTCTCTCTCCCAAAGGAGAAGGAGACGTGGAAGGCATAATTCCTGCTAAATGATGAGAACAGTGGGTTGTTGCACCCAAATCCACAATGAATCAAAAAATAAAAAGACTCAACCTAATTACGCAAACCCTAGGCAAACTAGCATGCACAGAGCATACACCTATAAAATGTAAATCCAAATTGCAAGAAAACAGGCGTAGGATATGTGAGCTCCCGAATGAAGCAGGTATGTCTCACCTAGGAGAGGCTTGAGACTCCCATACAAAAAAAGCGGAGGTTCGTAACCAATTATAGTGGCCCTCAACTTCAACACATATAGCAACTGTGCTGTCTGACCCCTACCTAGCCAAGAAACTTGTAGAATAACCTCTACAAATACCCCCTCGATAACCTAGGTAAGGCAACTAAGGTCACCTCGATATAATCAATGCTCAGGAAGATAGTCGCAGGTGGGATTGACTGTATGGGCAGGGTAGAAAATACCAAAACTCTTGAAAGATCCCCCAGATACTAATACAATCCTAGAAATATCTCTGGTGCTACTTCGTTATGACCAGGGGTCATCCCAATCATAACCACTCACATTGCCTTCTGCTTAACTCCCTCGTAAGAGGAGGATCCTGAGAAACACTAATTATATAAAGGATTTCACACTCTCACCTGGACAGACACCTAATTGTTTTGTTGAGTGGTCTTGGAGAATTGACTCACAATGAACTATTCCAAGACCTTAAAACCTAGTCTTGTTGGTGCACCCTAGAAAATAAAAAAGTGCAATTCATTTTATTATACATTTATTTTAATTAGCTTTATTACTCAAAGGGTAGATGGACATGCAACTAATGATGTTATGACACAACAAGAAGTAAAATGCACACCTAACAATCAATGCAAATGCACTGTGTCGAATGAAAAACAGGGTATGATACTACATGAAGTGCAAAAATTTTCCTTCAAATGTATATGCAGTCATTTCCTATACGAAAATCTGACTAATATTCACCAAGCAAACCTAATGCAAGTACCATGCTAAATGCAAAATGCAAACAATGCATAACAATGCAACAAAGCAAAATGTTTTTGTATTTTTGAATTAAATGAGATAAAAAGAAAAAGTATGACTCTACAACCCTTAGACTCTGCAAGCACTCACAAACAGCATCCAATCAAAGCACCAAGGTAAAAGAGACCTAATGCACTAATCCCAAAAAAAAATAGAAAACGAAATGACAAGAACATTTTCCAAAAATAAAATCAAAAAGAGTCTCTGGTCAGAAACAAAGGGGAGATACAGACTCCAGAAGCATCAAAGAAGACTCAACAATCACCCAAACTCACCCAGCAACACTTAATATTCCCAAAAAAACAAAAAATCAAGGCATACGTGACTGTTCTCAGTAAACCTGCGTACATACGTGATTTTTCTAGGAAAACCCGCCTGTATATGTGACTGTGAAAGAAAAACCCACGTATAGGAAGAAAAAGAGAGAAAAATAAGGTAAATGGACAAAGTAAGACAAAATTTACTTCTCCAGGATACTACTAGGTAATCATGCCCCCAGACTCGACATAGACACAAAAAATCAGAGCAATAAAAGCACATTGTATGCTGAAAACCCCCAAATAAAAACAACTAGGAACCTCCCCAGTGGAGTCGCCAATTCTATTACAGAGAAAACTTCCTATGGCTTGGGGTGTACCAAAACAGGCAGAGAAACCGTAGAAATCAATACCTTCCCGATATACAAGAGAAATAAAAAATCTAACACTAAAGGATCTCGACACATACCTTATTCTGGATGGTTGTAGTAGATCCCCGTTGAGCTTTTTCCAATCCTGCTTGCATTAGCAATTTACTCTTAACAAAAGTAAACAAGGCAAGCATTCTATATAATATAGTGTTAGGCCTACTCTAGCATATATAATCAACAATGTATAAGAAATTAAACACATCCATGGATTCAATATTCATTTAAATGCACATCATTGGACAAGAAAATATATTTCTATTAAATAAATCAGAGATTACATAAGTGACAGCCTCTACCGGCACGTCTACGAACCAGAGAAACTGAGTCCTCCACCTAGGCCTCCACCACCTCAATCCTCCATCTCTCGATAGCAATCTCACATGCAAAGGCAAGCTTGGGAAGAACACAAAGTGCTCCAAGGGACAAAGGGATGCAGACTCAAGTATAAGCAAGCTATGGCAACAATGGACTATAGTTTTCTTGCTCTTCAATTCCTCTTCTTCAATGTATACAAAGGGTTCCTTATATAGTGCTTCAATGGGGTAATGGAAGGTCAAATCCAAGCGATCTAGAGGCATATGGAAGGCCAAGAGACAAGTGACTCGGATCCACATCAAGGAAAACTCCAAAAACATTTGGCCTTTTTCCCACATCCCAATGTACGCAGGTTTAAGGGTAATATCCATGTATATACACGAGAAAGGGATTAAAAGTCACGTACAACAAATAATGAGTGTTTTTAGGGATGATCTTCAAAACATCAAAGGTACAAAAATAGTCCATGGGGTCGAAAGATTCTATAGAGGGACAGGGAAGGCCATCAAAGTGTGATCAACCATGTGTGGTAGAATCAGCTATAACAAGTGTGTTTTGTCTTTCTTCTTAGAAAAAGAGATCTTACCCTATTTTTCTTGCTTTCATAATCGGTTTGAAGTTTGTTACTTGTTCTCTTTTGGGAAAAATTTTGGTTTAGTGTATTTGTTTGGGAAATTTTTGGTTTCAAAATGAAAATTGAAAATAAAAGTACTCTCTCCTTCCCATAGGTAGGCATGTATTGAAATTTTAAGTGAAATTATCTGCATTTCATATTTTCATGGATTTATATTTTTGTCAAAATCCCATGCATTCACCTAACTGCTCAAGATAAAAGTAACGATAGTTATAGGTCTAAAATTGTATAGAAATTTGGGTGATAAATTAGTGACATGTTCGGGCGTCATAAAACATAGGAGTTGTCGTTAATTTGTCTGCACTAAAACCCAGGACTCGCGTGGTTCTTCCAACCATCGGTATATCGAAAGGCCTTTCATGTACCCTTGAGGTATATAGAAAGGTACTTCATGTACTTGATTGTATATCGAAAGGCCCCTTGTGAACGGTTGTGCATTAGACAACACTACTACCGATTTGAGCTCCCATGTACCTTGCATATATAGGGAGACCCTACTAGGATTCCTTATCCAACTGAGAAAAACCCTTTGTCCATCTTGTTTGGAGCAATACACCGAGAAAAACACTCAGGGAGACTACTACCCATGTACCTTGAGTATATCACGAGTTGCACCTATTTGAAAATCTTGGTGAGAGACCGACTATATTGAGCTCATCCTATCACTTAAGTTTGCGTGTGGCCTGTAGCTTGAGTAGGAGAAGACTTTGTGTGATTTTTTCTTAGTTTTTGAAACCCTAGGTTAGTTTAGTGACTGATACAATATGGCTAAGTTTCAGTTGAGATGATCAGAAGGAATCAGGGCTTACCACCCGATTTTCCTCCTATTATGGAGAAATTCCAATGGAAGCCATCAACCAAGGAGCTACAACTAGTTACCATGAGGAAGAAAATCTGGTTGTACAAAGTGGAGATCAATTCACTTCTTATGTTAATCCCTTGGCTCAACAACATCCTATGGCTGATACCTCCTTTCATCCTCCTATGGAAGGTTGTACCAATAGTCTTGATGCACCTGAGTATGGCCCTGATGCTCCATTCTAGAGAACTTCTATGGGTCAGGCCATTTCCTCATTTGGGGTTAATAAAACCTCTCCTGAACAAACTTCTCCGGGTGAAGAAGAATATAGACAAATCCAAGCATATATTCATCGTGCACGATATTTTTAAGAGAGAATGCACAGACTGGACAGAGTTTTGGCCGCACCTACACCTCATAATGAATCTATATCAGATAGATTACCCCGTAATACAGATCCTTGGCATGTGGCTGAAATTAAAGCTTCCACTGATGGTTATCCAGCATATGGTGAGACTTCTCCCAATCTAGATCAAACCTCCAATTCCGCTCCTACAGTTTTGAATTCTAGGTCTATCTCTAGTCATCCTATACTTTCTATGGCTAGGGGGCAACCTTTAGTTCCAGTAGTGTCTTTACATTCTAACTTCGGGGGGAAACCCCCAACACAACCTACGTTACCCACTAGTGGAATTGTTACTAATAATAGACAAACCTCTACTGCAGGACAATCCGCAATATATGTTCCTCCCACCAATACAAATATGGTAAGCCCTCCTTTAATTTTAGGTCATCCCTTAGCGGCACAACCTGCAGTTAATAAACCCTCATGTGGTTATGGTTACCTACCAAATCAAGTACCTGTAGGGAATAAGAATTATCAAACTACCTCTACAGGAATTCCCTACACTGGAATTCCATACCCTGTGAATACATTTACACTGTGGGGGAAACCCAACTGGTCTACATGCCAATAATAGGAGGAATACCTATTCATACTGTTGGAGGCATAGGAGGATCACCTTATGGAGGTCCTCCCCCTGGGGGCCTAGAGGTCCTCCTCCTGGTGGTCTTGAAGGTTTTGGAAGTCCTCCTCCTAGAGGTCCTGGTGGTATTCCTCCTGGAGGTCCTGGAGTTCTTGGTGGTCCTCCTCTTGGAGGTCCTGGAGGTCTTGGCGATCCTCCTCTTGGAGGTCCTGGTGGTCCTGGCAGTCCAAGTGGTCCTAGAGGTCCAAGAGGGATAGGTGATCCTGGTGGTCCTAGCGGTCCCAACCCTGGAGGTCAACCCCCTTCAGGTGGATCTTTGGGAAGTTCATCATCTCATCAACCATTTCAACAACTTGTATACTGGTCAACATATGGTCCTACTAGTGGATACATGCCTTATCAATACTACCAGTATGTGGAAACTAATCATTAGTTACCTTTCCTAGCCACTTTGGACTTACCTAATTTGTCCAAATTGATAAATGATCCCGTTTGACACAACCCTTCATGGCCCGCGATTCCAGTAAAGTTTCCATCGGACATTTCAAAATTTTATGGAAAGCAAGGAGATGATCCAAAAAACCATGTTATGACCTCCCACCTATGGTGTTCCTCAAACTATCTGATGGATGATTTTGTTTGTTTAAGTCTCTTCCAGTGCACATTGACCAGTATGGCTGCGAAGTGGTACATTGAACTTACACAACATTCGTTTGTGGACTTTATCTCTATGGAAATTGTTTTCCTTACACACTTTCAGCTACCCATTCGTTATGAAATGGATACGGATCTTTTAACTTCACTCTGTCAGAACACCTCCATGCACATATCGAACCATTTCCATGAGTGGAGAAGGTGGAGAAGACTCATTAAAGCTCCCATCCTGGACCAACTTCTAGCCGATTGGTTCAATAAGTCATTGTTTCCTCCTATCGCCCGAGATGTGGCTATGGGAGGTGTTGTTACTGAAGAGCAGGCTATTAGTCACGCTCAATATCTATATTTTGTCTATTCCCAATATGGAACGTTGTATGACTTAATTCTGCAAGCTCCTCACCCCAGAACAGATCCCACTAAACCACCAGTAGAAACTCCTATTGATGGGGTGGTTGGTTTGATCTAGCCCTCATCAATAGCCAAACCTGCCAAGCAAACAAATGCTTCTAACACTTCTCCTTCAACTCCTACGGTTTTCGCCGAGGTGAATTATATTCAAAGTTCACAGGAACCTGGAAATAAGAAAAAGGGAAAAGGTAAAAACAAGAAACCTGAAAACCAATAGGAGAATCCTAAACCAACAACCAACAAAAATGATAAAGGGAAGAGGAAAGCCAAATATCCCTGTTTATTGCATGAAGGAGATCACTTCACAAAATAATGTCCTCGTCGTGACGAGATCAATAAATTTTTGAAGAGTAACCCCGCACCAGTAGTTCTTACTGATCCTTTTCTCTCTCAACAACAACTGATAGACCACATGTCTAATTAGGGAACCTCGAATTCCATGGAAGAAATCAGAATGATGTCTTCCAATACCATCAGTTTCAGTACCCATAGTCAATCTTATGACAAGACAGTAGAGAAAAAGGATGAAAATACTTCTTCTGACAAAGTTCCTTGTACTAGTTCTCCCCCATCTTCGTCTAATGGCCCTCTCATGATCAAAAAAACTAATATTGATTTAATTTTATGACCACCTAAGGCTACCCTTAGGAAGTTTGTTTTCAATCCCAATGCTCTAGCTGTGCAATTCTATAATGTTGTTGAATATCTAGCTTAGGCACCTTGTGCGATGTCTACCCTTGAGGTACTCCAAAGTTGTCGAACACAACGTAAAAACCTGCTAATAGCTTTGGGGGAATTAGACCCAAATAATACCAACTTGATTCATTTCAACATAGAGAACTATAAATCCAGAATTCCTCACCAGCTCATGTTTCAGATTGCTTATAAAGTAGTTGGGAGAAAGTTCCATCGAACAATCCTGGATTAAGGAGCTTTGACCTCAGTCTTGTCTATAGTCTATTGGAGAGCCATTGGTTCTCCTAAGGTTATGAAATCACCTACTACCTTGAAATATTTTGATGGATGAGGTTTTCAACCCCATGCTCTATTGCCAGCACTTTCTGTCAAGCTTGGGGGCAAGCCTTATTTCTATTCATGCGGAAGTGGTTGACGCCCCGTTAGATTACAATATTCTATTGGGTAGGAATTGGTTTTATGCTATGACTGTTGTTACTTCTACAGTATTTAGAACTCTCCAATTTCTGCATATGGGGAATATTGTGAATATCGATCAACTCGATTATTGCACACCAGATGTTACAACCCCCACAGCGAATAACATCCCTATGCTAGGTCAGTCCCCTCCTCTTTACCAATCAATTGGGATAGGTATGCTGAAAGACTCCACCCTCATGGGTGTGTTTCTGTCAGCTCCTCCTAGTACAGAAGTGGTGACAGTAAATATGATTTCCACAACTGGCTTTAGTACCAAGGGCAAATAAATTGTTGAGTCATCCTCGCTTGGCCCACATCAAGCAATGTATGATGCTATCCAATCCATTTCCAATGACCATGTTGATGACCTTCATCTCATGGATTCAGATCCTTACCACCTGCCTTATTGGTTGGAACCTTCTCTTCCCACTCTAGATTATCTTACACAGACTTTGCCTTCATATATGTTCATCTTCTTTTCTTCCCAACGCCACTTCGGTGGGTTTTGACCTTGAATCACTTATCAGTACTAATATTGTCACCCATCTGCAAATGCTTGTATTGTTTCAAAATATGGAATCCGAAGGAAACCTATGAAACATTACTAAAACAACCCCAATTGACATATCAGTCAAACATAGAACCATTAAGCATGTTCACATAGGGCAGAACTTCTCAATAGAAGAAATTGAAGCATATAGAGAATTATTCAAAGAATTATGAGATATTTTTTCCTGGACTTATGAAGACATGCCTGGAATAGACCCATCTATCATGGTTCATGAAATTAAAACCTATCCCACAGCAAAACCTGTCAGGCAGAAATTGCGTCAATTCCATCCCCGGAAGGCTACGGCTATTAATGTTGAAGTAGAAAAACTTATAAAGGCAGGATTTATCTATCCTATACCCCTAACGGAATGGGTATCTAACATTTTCCCTGTAAACAAAAAGTAGGGTACCATTAGAGTCTGCATTGATTTCTAAGACCTAAACAAAGCTTGTCCCAAAGACAATTTTCTAACTCCACATATCGATCAGATTATCAACAATTGTGCTGGAAGTGTCATCTTCTCGTTCATGGATGGATTTTATGGCTATAATCAGATTGAGATATTTCCCTTTGATCAGCACAAAATGGAATTTATATGTCCATGGGGAAATTTTTCCTATAAGAAGTTAGCGTTTGGCCTCAAGAACGCCAGAGCTACATTACAGCGTGCCATGTCTTATGCATTTCACGATATTAAAAACATTGTGGAGTCATGCCTTAACGATATCCCAGCGCATTCACAGCAATGGGAAGACCACCCTGGGCATCTTAGAGACATTTTTCTGAGATGTCATCATTATAACATACAGATCAATCCACACAAATGTGTTTTTTGCGTTGATATGGGATGTCTCCTTGGCTTTGTGGTTTCTAAGGATGGCATACGGATTGATCCACTGAAGATTACTGCTATATTATCCCTACCAACCTAAACAAATATTGTTGATCTCCAAAGTTTGCAAGGGAAGGAAAACTTTCTCTACCATTCCGTTTGAAATTTTGCTGAGAAAACACATGGTTATATGTGTCTCCTAAAGAATAACACTCCATTATTCTAGGATGACCAGGCCTAGAAAGCCTTTGATAATCTCAAGCACACTCTGACTCATTCACCCATGATACACCCCCCGGATTATTCAAAATACTTTCTCTTGTATGTTTCTACCTCCACTACTACCATTGGGATGGTCTTAGCACAAGAAGATCCCAACGGTCAGGAGCACATGATATATTACGCCAGTAAGAACCTTATTGATTCTAAAACCCGATACTCACGTGTGGAGAAGTTACCATTGGCTACTGTCAATGTTTTTCAGAAATTCCATCATTACATCCTACTTCACACTACCACGGTACTTCCTTATCAGAACCCTATGTACTACATCCTGACTCGTCAGGTGCTAGGGGGAAAATATTCCTGTTGGATTTTCATCCTACAGGAATTTGACCTTGAGTTTGCCAAGGTCACTTCAAAGAAATCCTTGGTCTTTGTAGAGATGATGTGTGACCTTCCCTATGCTTTTATGGATACTCAGCCGAGTCATTCATTTCCATATGAATTCTTGTTCTTGATAAGCACAATAGACCCATGGTATGGAGACTCAATCATTTATCTCCAAACTCAAATATTTCAACCCAATTATATATCCCATGACGATCGTCATCATATCTATCACCACATGAAGTAATACCTTATCTTAAATGATACATTGTATAGATGTGGTATCGATTCCATTCTCATTCGAGTGTATCACTTACAGGCATGTCCCTAGGTCAGATAATAAGGTTGCTGATTCATTAGTAAACTACATCCTAGACCGGTATATTTCCCATTCATAACTTGTAAAATAAACATGGTTCATTTTAAAATAAACTGTAAATGACACATAAAACTCATGTAAATATGATTTCCATTTGAGACATATAAAAACTAGTAATAAGTATGTATGTGTGTGTGTGTGTATGTATATATATATATATATAAAGTGGTTTTTACAAAAAATGTGGTCACAAGACTTCGTCTAAAGCACTGTGGCTTTCAGGAAATACAAAATCATACAAAAAACCCTGAAGCTAGTCAAATTTTAGTATTACATCATGCAGTCCACTATCTAGTGATGCTCATGATAGCACATGATAGCCTGTGCTACCCTGCTAAGAAGTCGGCTGAAACAGCTTAGGACCCCTGCAGTATGTCTCTGATACATCATGGGGAGGTCATCAATCGCCGCATCAGGAATGTCAAGAGTCAAACGCTCTAATTTTTCCTCCAACTCAGTAAGGTGATCATCAATCCTATGAAAAAAATGATCCCTATCTCGTCTATCCATAGGAGAATATAATCCATGCCGTGCACCACCAACATCTGCATATAAACATCAAGCCTTGTTAATACACATAAAAAACATAAAATATAAAAAAAAAACATAAAAACATTATCACCATTTTAGGGTTTTGTTTCTTACCAATATCCCCCCCACTAAGCACCAGGTGGTAGTGGTAGATCAGGGTCACATCTGAAATCTATCCCTACATAGGCATAATCCTCTATCATGAGAATCTGATCTCGTAGCCAACGGAAGAAAGCGGCCCCAAATTTCACCTTGGTTCTGCCACCATCTATGTGAGCCATGATCTCAACCCACCTCAGCATGCATGGGTCTCTCTCCCTAAGCTTGGTGAAGATCACCTGGGGTCTCATGAGAGGCACCCTCTCAAAGAAGAAGCAAGCTAAAATGGACCCAAAACCAAACTCCTTTAGTTCTCCCTGCCGACATTTTGTCAGATAATCTTTGAAGACAGGAATAAGTGCTTTCAACCAGTTGTAAACCATAGATTCCAAAGCTTCTAGGGAATATAGCATATGTGTCGGGGATGCTTGATGAGGTACTTGGCTTCCAACCAAACTCTACATGATGAACAAAACTATGCGAAGTGGCATATCCACCACAGCCCTAATCGAAATCTTCTTACCTCACATTCTTGTGCTAGGTTGACAGTGATGATTGATTAGCTCCTGAGTAGTCACATCCCCTCCTTCAAAACTAGTAAGAGACATAGGGGGACCTCATCTGGACAACCCTATCAAGAAGTAGATGTCCTCTACCTCTATGATCAAAACATGAATCCCTACCTCAAAGTGTTGCTGCTCTGGGTTCCACATTTGTAGGATATATTCCAGTAGGAGGGGATGAGAAATCATGCTCAGGGTCTAGAATAACTTCAAAAGGATACAACCCCATAGGGCACCCACACAACCCGCATCTCCTGCGGTAGCAGCATCATCTAGTTCATGTTGCCTTTCTTTCCATATAACCATTTTTTCATCCAACAAACCTACCAAAAACAATTTAGAAACCATTTCGAAACATTTCTCATCATTGAATTTGCTTAAAGAATTTTGTTTTGGCCAGCCCATTAGTTTTTTGAAGCCCACGGTCGGCACCGCTTCTTTCCAATTAAGAAATAGCGGTGTCGTCGCCTATGTCGAATTGAAGAAACGTGGTTTCTATCGAGCACCGCCTTTCCTATAAGGGCTAGGAGCGGTGCCCGCATTTCCCATTTTAGGTTTGGCCTATGAGCTCAAAAAACCATGAAAACTGAAAATTGGAAACCATAAAAGGAAAGAGGATGGATTTAGATGTTACCTAGAACTGACGGTGTGAAAAATGGACAGTGGAAGCTCCTGTAATTTTCACGTGAATTTTTGGCTCCAAACTACCCAAAATGCTCTCCAAGGTTGGTAAATAATGAAATGAATTGTTTTTTACTATTTACTTAGACTTTTATAGCCTATTTTTTGGGTTTCTTATGTTTTAAAATAATTTTTATAGAAATACCCTTTAATATCGTTCATGAAAGTCATTTTTCTGAATATTTTGGGAAACTAATGGTCGTTTAAGCCTTGCAAGGACAAAAAATAAGCAGTAAAGTCTATGGGAAAGTTCGTTTTTGGATTTTTCATGC
The DNA here is from genome assembly GCA_001517045.1 of Pseudotsuga menziesii. Classification (NCBI taxonomy): domain Eukaryota; kingdom Viridiplantae; phylum Streptophyta; class Pinopsida; order Pinales; family Pinaceae; genus Pseudotsuga; species Pseudotsuga menziesii. The sequence continues at coordinate 165,259 of LPNX010272832.1, forward strand.
TTTTGAAAATGGAAAAAGTCCTCATGTGTTTGCTTTGATACTTTGATCGCGCTCTCAAAAACTAGTATCAAAGTTCTGAGTCTTTATTTGATTCTTTTCGAACTCGTAAAACTCTTCATCATGAAAAGAGACCTAATGGAGTCTCCTTTAAACGCTTTTTGGACTCCTTAAATATGAAAAGATTGTCGAGTACTTGTCTTCTTCATACTCATAAAAGTATTTGAAGAGTCGTCTCTCCGAAGGTAGGTTATCCCTTTTTTAGTTCGGATAGACTATCATACGAAAAATGACCCTTTGGTTTCTACTTTTTTCTTCATTCAGAATCTCTAAATGTGAATGATACCGAGTTAACTTTCATTGGACTCGTTAAACTAAAAATTGAGAGACCCTTTTTGGGAACGAACCCCTCCTTTCTCAGGTTCATAAAATGTATGAGAATGGACTTGTCTTTGGATAAGCTACAACGAGTATTTGTTACCCTCTTTGGACTCGTAAAAATGAAAAGAGGCACTCATCAATAATGATGGGGAAATTAAGGGAAGGAAATCAATTCATATTGCAAATAAAAATGGCAATTTTTTGTCTCCTTTGAACATGGCACTTGTCTGCATTTCATTCAGTCAATTGGGTAAATCATATTGTCTCTGAGTCAATCCACTTTAATGAGTCATGTCACTCCTTTGAGTCTTTCAAAGAATGCATTGTCTAATTTCATATTGTGTCTCACCCTGTTGAGTCAATGTTGCCAAGTCTTTTGTTGTGCCGCCCAATGTTCAAAGGGAAGTTAGAAGTTTACCTCTGCAGTTAAAACAATCTTTGTTTCAGTACTTTTGAGTCAATCTGATGGTTACATTATCTACAACATTACAGAACTTTGCTCCAAGTTTCGTGTCGTCGATGTGGGATTCATCATGGCTCTACTTCGATGAGACTATTCCTATTGACATCAGCTCATCATTCGGGAATTAGTATTAGAAATAATTTTAGTACCTTGAGATCTGTATGCCTCAATGAAATATTCTCTTGTTCTCAACATAGGTTCACATCATTGACCTTTGATCAAGATATTCGACTCGACATCAAAACATCTATTCACACTCAGTAGATTGTGTTAGAGTACCTTGGGAATCATTGACATTAATGATAATATCCCTCGCACTTGTTAACGGTTCACAACATTGACCGGTAATCAAGTGGTTTCTACCATGTTCGACTTCATATCATTGTAATCACATAGATAGAATCGTACTTTGTGGAAGACGAGACGAAGACCTTGGGTCTCTGTTTGAAAGCACTCATAGCTTTTTCCATGGGTTGTGATGGCATATATTGTATGAAGTACCAGCATGGATCCACATTTCTATGGTCGCGACTATGCTCAAATTTTCATTTGTATGACATAGATCGACATTGTATTTCTAGTAGCTATGTTCAAGTTTGAGTCCTCTATCACATGGATCTACGTTTTATTCTAGTAGCCATGTTTGTTTATCTCTCTCATGGATATGCCTTCTATTGGTCTGCAGCCATGATGAAGACACATTTTTTTCATGAGTCAAAAGTATTGATGTATTGCAGATGCCCGGTTGATGATCTTTGATCAAGCTAATTCTTTCCTCAAAGTGATAACTTACTCTTTCAAAGCTCTTACCTACCGTATCCCTCTAGCCTCGTGCTTTGGGGGGCATTCTATTATACCTAAATCTCTTCATCAGCATGTGATGAGACCCCAAACTTTAGTGTTTCCCTCAATCCCAAATTATGAAGAAAAAACATTGGTCAAGACATCAAATTTGTATATGAAAATACAGCACCACTTCTACCCTTTAGTAAAAAAGCAGTACCTTCTTTAGCACCACCTGTAATATGTTGGTATTAAATAGTGGCACAGCCTTTACCCTTAAAGCAATTCATGGTTCTGCCTAAAACCCCTCTATCATGGTGAACAAGAAGCAGTGCCCTTCGGAAAAAGTGAAAAAGAGAGGTTCTCATGAAGCTTCTCGAAAGAAGGCTTGGTGTTATCCTTATCCCTAATCACTAGGGTCAGTTAGGATTGAGATCCATCCTTGTAGGATCTCCTAGCCACCTTACCCACCAATTTCTCAATCATCCCTATCCATTCCAAGCCTATAAAATTAGGCTCAATGTCCATGGTTGAGGAGAGAGTAATGTTATGATGTTGCTTTGATATTCTAGCCTAAGTCATTCAAGAGAGCTTGAGGGAGCAAGTTGGAGCTGTAGGGGACAAGATGTTGGTTTTGTGAGAGAGCATATCAACACTAATACATAGGTTGTAAACTCTTTCTTCATTTTATTAATGTAAAGTTGGTTCCTTTCCTATATACTTGTTATGTTATAATCTTGCATGTTATTGTCAGATTCCTTAGTCACTAACATAGATCTATAGATGATGTTCTGGAATCTTTGATCTCTTGTGTGTTTGATGTGTTTATGTAGGTATTTTCTTGGAGACCTTTTGTCATAAGAGAAGAACCACATCACTCCATCAAATATTGTATTCCAGGTGTTTATAGCTTCCAGGGAAAATCTTCCAACCTTATCGTGAACCATTTGTTCTGGATCTCAACCATTCAGACCAGAGGAACAGCTTCTGTCTGCAGAAGGTGCAAAATTCCTAGCAACATTATGAGTTTGTAGTGGTTCCATTTGGTCTCATAAATGCACCAACTACATTTATGTTCCTTATAAATAATGTCTTCATCAGGTATTTAGACAAGTTTATTCTTGTTTTCCTTGATGACATTCTTATTTATTCTAAGAATGAGGAAGAGCATGAAGAGCATCTGAGATTGACATTACAATTGCTCAGGGAGAATAAGTTGTATGCAAAGTTGAGCAAGTGTGACTTATATAAAGATAGAATCCAGTAATTTGGTCACGTTATCTCAAAAGAGGGTATATTTGTGGACCTTGACAAGATTGAAGCCATTATGAATTGGCCTACTCCAAGAAATGTGACAGATGTAAGATCTTTTATGTGACATGCTGGATACTACAGGAGATTCATTGAAGGATTCTCCAAGGTTGCACATGGCATCACTTATTTGCAAAGGAAGGGGATAAAGTTTGAGTGGACATCTAGGTGTGAAGAAATTTTCTAGCAGTTGAAGAATATTCTCACAAGTGCACCAGGTCTTGAAAGTTGCAGACCCAGAGAAATATTTTGTGGTATGCACTGATGCATGTGGTCAAGGACTTAGAGGATTTCTTATGCAAGACAACCACGTAATATGTTATGAGTCAATAAATTTGAAGGAGCATGAGAAGAACTATGCCACTCATGATATGGAACTTGCAGCCATAGTACATTCTCTCAAGCTATGGAGGCATTACTTGATGGGCAGAAGATTTGAGCTAAGAACAGACCATTGTGTTCTGAAATATTTGTTTGATCAGCCTACTCTAAATGCTAGGCAAGCTAGATTGCTAGAGTTTTTATGTGAGTTTTATTTTGAAATAAAACACTTAAAAGGAAAAGAGAATAAGGTAGCTGATGCACTCAACAGGAAGGTTCAAGGTATGCATGTGGCATCTCTTAGTATTTCCCAGTCAAATTTGAGACAACATATTGTTAACCATCCTGTTGAAGATGAATTGAATGTGCAGGTAAAAGACAAGTTGTAGCAACAAATCCTTGAAAATAAGTATGAGGGATATAAATCAGAAGAAGATGGACTCCTTACTTATAAAAATAGAATTTATATTCCAAATGTAGCAGAATTGAGGAGTGTTGTTATGTATAAGATCCATAAAGATCCATATCCTAGGCACCCAGGATATCAGAAGACATTTTCTACATCTAGAAAGCAATAATTTTGTCCAGCAATGAAAAAGGACATGGTTGAATATATTTCAATGTGCATGAAATGTCAACAGGTGAAGGTTGATCATCAACAGCCAGCAGGTTTGTTGCAGCCTTTTCTAGTTCTAGAATGGAAATGGGAAGTTGTTTCCATGGACTTTATTACAGGATTTCCAATGACTTAGAGATAACATGATTCCATCATGGTTGTGGTGGACAAGCTAACAAAGGTAGCACATTTTATACCAGTTAATTCTACGCATAAGACTAATGACATTGCAAAGATCTTCATGAAATATATTTTTCAAATTGCATGGATTGCCTAAGGAAATATTCTCTGACAGAGATGTCAAGTTCACTTCCATTTTTTTGGAAGGGATTGTTTGCATATTTGGGGACGAAGTTGAATTTCAGCACTACCTACCATCCTCATACTGATTGGTAGACAGAGAGAGTTAACCAAGTACTTGAAGAAATGCTTTGCGTGTATTTGATGGACAAACCAACCAAGTGGGAAGATTATTTACACTTGGTATAGTTTGCTTATAACAATGGACAACAAGCATCCTTGGGGATGAGTCCATATGAAGCTTTGTATGGAAGGAAGTGTAGGACACCAATGACTTGGGATAATCTAGTTAACAGGATTGTGCTTGGTCCAAAATTACTCAAAGAGATGGAGTAGGAGGTTGTAAAGATCAAGCAAAATCTTAAAGTAGGCCAAGACAAACATAAAATATATGACGATACGCATAGGGTGAATAGAGAGTTCAGTGTTGGGGATCATGTTTACCTCAGAGTGAGGGAAAAGAAGATTTCCTTGAAGCTTGGAAGTTGTGCCAAGCTGTCACCTAGATATAGATATTGTGGGTCATTTGAAGTGCTTGAAATATTAGGGCTAGTTTCATATAGACTTGCATTGCCTACTAGCACTAGGGCTCATAATTTTTTTCATGTTTCTTTTCTTAAGAGATATGTACATGATCCTAACCATGTGATAAGTCAGGATGTGATTCATGTGGAACCCGGGGGAGAATTCCAAATCGACCCAATGTGCATCCTCGCTAGGAAGGTCACAATGCTACAGAACCAAGCCATAGGGTAGGTAAAGGTGCAATGGGAGCACTACGGTCCTTAAGAGGCTACATGGGAGCTTGAGGATTCCATGCAATTGTAACATCCATTTTTGTTCAATTCTATAAAGCACTATTGATCCTAGATTTGTTACCATTTTTTGCAGATAAATGACTCATTTAACCATATATTTTATTATCTTTTGTATACTTTATGACACGCAGATCATTATTCAACCTCAGGTATGAGTGTTTTTAAGGTTTATCTAAATTGTTTTATTATTATCGTTTTTATGGTTTAACTAATTAAAAATAACATTATTAAAACGCATTTGATGTATTAATTGGTTTGTATAATCGTTAGCAGGTTTTATAATCTTTTTGGGCTAAGTTAATATGCAAAACAAATTCAGCCTACTTTTTGCACAGCATGTCCAGCTCATCATTCATCCCGTTGCATGAAACTCGCTGGTGGTTTTCTAGATGTCAAAAGGTGCTGTTGTAGAATCCAGTCCTAAAGCACGCTAGCAGATAGACACTATGCTTGCCCTAGATCGATGCCCAGCATATGCATCTCATGTCCCAGCCTTCCATTCAACACTCTGTCTAGATCGTGTGCTGCTGAGAATTAACGTCGAGCATCAAAACATTGGAACAACTGCAAACGTTCTGTTATCCACGCATCTGGGTGATGGGGCTATGTTCTAGATACTTGCAAGCCTGCATTCTCCTTTACTTGCCACCACATCAACCATACATGCACTGGATTGATACATTCAACTCGCCCTAGAATATTCGGTGTGTACGCTTCCCTTGCTCACCACCATTCCACAATCGCATTGAATAAGGAGTCGTGCGCCACATCTGAAGACCTGCTGCGCTGGAAAAGGAACTTGTGCGTATGATGTCCAGTGAAAAGAACCAGACTCATGCTGAAGAAGGGAGATGATTATGTGCTGGTCTGTGATTAGTTAAATGACATTATAGTCAACTAAATTTAGAGAGCATTCGACCACTAAAGGGTCGACTTTCTCATCCCTGTAAATCATTATATAAAGTAGCCTCTGTGAGAGAGCTTAGTTAGCTAGAAAATAAGTCAGTTAGCAAAGTTAGGAGAAGAGTTATTGCTGTAATTTACTCCTGAACTTTGTATTTATGTTCCACCATCTGAATAAAGAGTTGTATGCATTGCTGTTGAAGATTGTGTTTAAGTAGAAGTTAGCCAGGCATCACCCCTGATTGCTGAGAGGGCCCCTCATCAACCAGAGGTTCATTTTATTTGTTTAGCATAGTTTCTTTTATGTGTTAGCTAGTCTAGCTTATTTCTAGTTTGCTTCCATTAGATTATAGTAAATGTCAATCTGTTTGTTTTCTGCAAACGCGTTAACTTAGTTTTATTTTGAAAGTTAATTAGTTAGATGCATGCATAGCTTGCTTTCAGTCATTTTGTTTCCAGTTATTTTCATTTCTAGCATTACTTTTAGTCTTTGTTTTCAAGAATATAGAATAAGTTGCTTTCATGAATTTAGAATAGATTCAATTATGTTATTTCCTTTCTTGCTTTGAATTTATGCAAGTTAATTTCTAGTTTATTTATTAGTTTAATATGCAAATCATTCCTTTTGTTCATGAATTAGTTTAAGGTTAATTTGATGTTAAATAGGTTTATTTACTATTTCGATGCATTAGAATTACATTTGAATGGCTTCAACTACAGATTAGTTCATTTAGGTTGGTTTTTACCGTTTTAACTGTGCAGCCTGTCATTCGGACATCCTGTTCAGTCTGTTATTCAGCCACCCTTTTCAGACCCATAGTTCAATCTGTCATTCAACCCTTAGTTCTATTTTTAGTGTTTTTTATGTGTTTTAAGATTTTTTTCTGTTTTGTTTTGTGAATGTCTGAATTATGTTTGTCTGTAATAGTTAAATAATAGTTTTGTTTAACATTAAAATTAAAGTTTAGTTGTTTTAAATTATTTATTTAAGTTTTATCATTTTGCTTACTTCTTTTACTTTGAGTGAAGTTTAAGTTATTCTTATTTCTTAAGTTTTGTTTTTTATTTTGTTTTATTTTTGTATGGTTTTGTGTTTATTCCTTTTGAATTGATGTATTTGTTTGTATGCAAGATTTAGTGTGATATGTGTTTTCTTTAATATGTTTTTAGGTTGTCTCTTTTATGTTTTGTTATTATTGAAAGAACTTGTAGGGTAGAACCTAAAAAATTCATTTTATCAAGTTTTCCACTTGCTTCTTTCATTTAAGTTTTCTTTATAGATTTTCTACTTGCTTCTTTTTAAGTTTTCTTTATTTTGTTTTGTTTATTAAGTTTTCTAGTTTCTTATAAGTTAAGTCTTCCTTGCACTATAGTTTTCTGTTTGAATAGTTAATTGTTGATTATATTTAGATTAAAGTCTATTATCAATTGTTTATCTTATTAGTCTACCTCAGTTTAATTACTTTAATAATTGCATTTTTTGGAGTTTGACTCAGTTTTTCACTTTGAAATATCTTTTGATCTTCTGTTTGTTAAAATATTTACACGGCACTCTCTACCTTCGCATATATTTTGTGTCAACTCTAAGCTTACCAACCCCGTTTGATAATTAAAGAATAGGTGGATTAATTTAGACATAATAAAACACCCAACACTTTTGGCGTTGTTGCCGAGGAGTTGTTCTGTAAGGTAGAGTAGAATTATTTATGAAGTTTAGTCATAGGTTAGTAGTAGGGGAGCAGTAAGATGAGAGGTAAGAACCTGTGCATCTATTATAACAGGCGCCTCCAAATCCAGTAACAGTAGTAGCATAGGTTTTCTTTAGTTTAAATTGTTTTCATGAGTAGAATTAGAGATCCTCAAGATAGATTTATCAAGACCGAAAAAGTTATTGAAATCCCTACTAACTACCGTAGGGGACGTAATTCCCCTACTACTAACTTACCAGAAAGGTATCGAAAGACACCTATAGGAATTAGTTCTACCCTGAAACCTAAGGAATCTCTATTAGAAGATCTTACTGGAGAAGCCATAGAAGGACAAGGAACCTTGGCAGAAGGTCTGGAGGACCCCATTCCTGAGGAATTTCAAGTGGATCAGCCATTAGAAACCTCTATCCCTCCACTAGTTTCAAATCCAATTAACACAACTTTTTCACTAGTCGGAGATCTTAATTTTGTTGACTTTGTTAATCCTGCTCAAGTAAAAGCTCTCTTTGGAACCTCAGTAGATCCAGTTATTTCGAAAATTGAAACTTCTACAGTAGAACCTATTGTCCCTCTAGGATTCAATATAAACACGGTTGATCAAAGGAAGATCTCTCCCGAAAAAGAACGTTGGGATGCCCCATTATCACCTCGAAAGGAGCCTCCTAGGTATATTTACGTTAAGAATCCAGCTTATATGGAGAGATAGGGAGAAAACAAAGATCATGATGAAGATATAAATGAATAAGGAGAAGTGGGAAATCGAACTGAGGATACCTTCAGGTTCCATATATTAGATACAATGTAGGATGTAACCATGAAAAACATCCCTCCTTCCTCCTTACCTACTTTCTATGGAAAAAGTAATGAGGACCCAGACACATTCCTATTCGAGTTTGATATCCTTTGTAGGAGTTACAATTATCTACAAGACGCTCACAAACTAAAAAATTTTCCCGCTACACGCAAGGATTCCTCCTTGAGATGGTTCATGGGATTAGGGGAATCCACTATCAAGACTTGGGATGATATGAAAACCTCATTTTTGCAAAAATATCAAGAATACTGCAAACCTAAGGACTCTCGACATGATATATTCAAGATACAACAACTTAAAGATGAGATCCTGGAGGATTATCTCGAGAGGTTCATTTATACATTACATAATTCTAAATATAATGACCTCCAAGAAGATGCAGTACGTACACTTTTCCTTAAGGGAATCTCCAAGGACTTGTTAGAAATTCTTAATCTCATGGAATATGGTGATATTTCTCATAACAATTTTGCATAGATCGGTAAGATGTGTAAAAATTATTATAGTAGTAGGGGGGAAGTTACGAAAAAAATTTGAGAGCCTTTTAGTAAGAATATAAGAGGAAATGTTCCTAGTTCAAGCGGAGATACAAGAGTAGAGATAGGAAACTTGTTGGAGAATTTTAAGACGGATATATTAGGAGCAATGGGTTCCCAACTAGATGCTTTACAATCCAAGAAGAGGCAGGATGAAGAACGAGCAGCAATGAGTATTTTTTGTCCAATATGTAGAACTAAACATCCCCAAAGGGAATGTCCATTAAACAACATCTCTGTATGTCACATCTGTACAGAAGAGCATCCAAAAGATAATTTCCCATCCTTTTCTGGGTTGCGAGCCATCTATAAGAGTGGGAATGTAGCTGAAACATCTAGGAGACCTCCTTGGAAACCTAGAGACCAACCAGCATATCTGAAATTTCCACCACAACCTCCACTCTATTATCCTCTATATCAACCACCTCAATAATGGAATAATTCTAGCTAGCAGAATTGGCCACCTCAGTATACTCCTCCTCAATTTCCACAACAGCAATATTTGTCACAAGGATGGAGAGGACATCCAAATCCTCAGTAACAACCTGTTCCTAAACCTAATCATCTTTATCCTCGGAATCAAACAAATTTCTAGCAAATGTCGCCTAGATTTATACCTCTAGTTCCTTTTATCACACATCAACCTCATCACTTTCAAAATGCAAATCCTCCTCGACCAACATTGTTACCTGCACAGCCGATACCTAACCCTAATAATAAACCAACTCAAGCTCTTAACAGCATTGAGTTGCAAACTCTTCCCTTATACCTTATCTCGACTATACCTATACATGAAATTCAATTATGATCGGGAATATTTGTGAATAATAAAGCCAAGTCATCAGTCATCATTCAGGAACCAAATGATGAAGAAAAAGATTCTAGTGAACTCGTGAATGATGCTATTTTGGAGGATGTCAACATTCCAAAGTTTTTCGTACACTCCCATCCTCCACAAGAAGTTATTCAGGAGCAAAGAATTCCTCCATTTCCAGAAAGATTAATAATAGAAAAACCTGTCATTCATCTGGAGTATAACATTTTGAATGAATTAAAGAACATTTGTATTAAAATCCCTCTATTGCAAGCTATTAAAGATATACCAATATATAGTAAGGTAATAAAAGATCTATGTATTAAATGTCCAGGAAAGAAGCAAAAGGACCCCCTTACAATTCATGTTATAGGAGAAATGTCTGAATGTATGACAGGTTAGTCCCAGATTGCAAAATATACAAATCCAAGAGCCCTAGTAGTGACTGTAATTATAAAAAACACCATCATAGAGAATACATTAATCGATTTAGGATCCGTTATTAACATGATGACCACCGCAGTTTTAGAATTTTTATAGTTAGGACAATTTCTTAGACCTACCCCTTCCATCCTAGAACTAGCAGACCGCACTACAGTAAAACCCGTTGGAGTCCTAGATGACGTTGTTGTATCAGTAGCTTCATGGGAATACCCTGTCGACTTTATGGTCATAGAATCAAAGGATCCTTCTAAAGGACATCCTATTATCTTGGGAATACCATGGTTAGCTACTCCAAATGCCTTTATAGGGTGTAGGGATGGATAGATGACTATTTACAATGGGTTGTCCACACAAAGACTTATTTTCTACCCCCCAGCATAACCAATAACTGAAAATTCATGGTGGTTAAACTGTTCTTTTGGGGATGAAAACCTTGATGATCTCTCCCTTCCTAGTGATTTTTCCTTGGCACTTCAACAGAAGACCAGTGAGAATGTATTAAACCAGTTTGTTTCTTCAACAACCTGTACAGATTTCCCTTAGTCCTTTGCTGAACTCGATCAGATTTTTAGAGATGAGTTTCAAGAGAATATGGCTCTCTCAATGTTTATAGAAACACCTTGTGTCTTCATAATTAAAGAGCATACAGGACCATATACCATACCTTGTTAGGTTGGCCATGAGAAATTTCTACATATAAATGCAGGATTAAGTGAAAACCAACAAGCACAGCTGCTTAAAGTTCTTAAGAAACAAGCCAGAGAATTTGCATGGGAATACACCGATATGAAGGGTATACAACCTATACCTGTATTCACCATATTTATATGGATCCAAGCATGTCACCTGTAAGGAAGCCACAGAGGAGGATGAATCCTGCTCTAAAGGATATAGTAAAAGAAGAATTACAAAAACTCCTCACTGTTGGCTTTATCTATCCTATTTCCGATAGTAAATGGGTATCTCCTTTAGTAGTAGTTCCAAATAAAGTTACAAGGAAATGGTATATTTGTGTTGATTTTATAGAGTTAAACAAAGCTACACTCGAAGACTACTTTCCTTTACCTTTTATCGATCAAGTATTAGATACTCTGTCAAGTAAACAGTATTTTTCCTTTCTTGATGGGTATAGTGGTTACAACCAGATTTTAATAGCACTTGAAGATCAAGACAAAACCACTTTTACATTCCCTCGGGGAACATATGCTTATCGATTTTTTCCATTTAGCTTACGTAATGCACCTGCCACTTTCCAGAGAGCAGTCTTAGGAATCTTTTTCGATCTTATACATGACTGTGTGGAGGTGTACATGGATGACTTTACAGCCTATGGTAATACTTTTCAAGAATCCCTTGACAACCTCTAGAAGGTTTTGATCCAATGTTAAGAAACGAATTTATCCCTTAGTCATGAAAAATGTAAAATGTTACTGACAGAAGGTATAGTTTTGGGACACCATGTTTCCTCCCAAGGAATTAAGGTATGTTGGTAATAACTCCCGATTCCGTTCCTATTCATGGCTAAAACATTAATTTATAGATTACAATGAGGCGGTTGATTACCAGCCTTTTCGCCTTCCTATCTATTCATATTCCTATTTATTATTTATTTACAATAATCCTGAAGGATTATTCTAACAATCCCCCTCTTAATCCGAAGGGGTGTTCGTAAGTCCGAGCATGTTTCTGAATCTTTCAAACTTTTCTCGTCCAAGCGCTTTGGTAAAGATGTCTGCAACTTGATCATTTGTGGAACAATGTCAAAGATGTACTGTCTTGGCCTCTACATGATGTCGAATCAAATGATACTTTGTGTTGATGTGTTTGGTTCGATCATGGAATCTAGGATTCTTAGCCAGCTTGATTGCAGAAGTATTGTCGACCAACAATGGAGTGGAGTTCTCTTGTTTTTCTTGCAATTCTTCAAGTATCTTCCTGAGCCATACTATTTCTTTCGTTGCTTCAGCTACAGCCACATATTCTGCTTCGGTTGTTGAATCTGCTGGAACTGACTGTTTGTGTGATCTCCATGAAACAGCTGCTGATCCAAGACTCATAGTGTATCCAGAAGTTGATACTCATGTCTCCTTATCGCCATCAAAATCTGAGTCTGAGTACCCAATAAGTTTGAAGTCATCCCCTTTAGAGTACTTGATTCCAACGTCTTCAGTCCCTTTCAAGTATCTTAGAACCCTCTTTGCAGCTAACCAGTGTCCTTCACAAGGTTTATGCATGAACCTTGAAAGTATGCCAACAACATAAGAAATA
>LPNX010272832.1:179124-211379 GCA_001517045.1 Pseudotsuga menziesii
TTTATATTCTTGAAAAACATCATTGAGCAAACCATATTCATTATGGTTCTATTCATTCTCTCTGCTACACCGTTTTGTTGAGGATTGTAGGGAATGATAATCTGATGTGCAATTCCATGTTGATGAAGATAAGTTTCAAAAGCATTTGAAGTGTATTCTTTTCCATTATCAGTATGAAGTGTACCAATTTTTTATTGTGCTTGTCTTTCAATCAATGCATGAAAGTCTTTGAATGTTTGAAATGATTTTGATTTTGTCTTTAAACAGTATGTCCCGCACATTCTTGAGTAGTCATCAACAAATGTCATAAAATACTTATTCCCATTTGCTGAAAGAGTTGGCATTGGGCCACACAAATCAAAATGCACTAGTTCTAATTTCCTACTTGCTCTGAAATTAGACTCATGGAATGGCAGCTTACTATGTTTCCCTAAAATACATGCATCACATTTATTCTTCTCTTTAGGAATGGTGGGCAAGCCAAATACACCATTCTTTCTCAACAAACGAAGACTGTTATAATTTAAATGACCAAATCTTGCATGCCACAATGAGCTAGATGACATATTACCTTCTCCATGCTGAGAGAGGTAGGCATAGTTCTGAAATCTTGCAGATGAACCCTTGAGCTTCAGCAGATTTCCATCTTCGTATCCAGTCATGATGACTTGGTTTTCAGAGGACTTTCTTATTTCAACGATTCCATCAAACATGTGGATGGAATGGCCTTACTGTCAAATCTCCACCAAGGACAGCAGGCTCCTCTGCAACTCTGGAAGATAGAGAACGTTCTTCAACAAGAAATCAGGGAATCCAGGCATCTTCAGTCGAATGGTGCCCATTCCCTTTGGTTTAATACTTGATTTATCTGCAAAGTACACTATGCCATCTATTGATTCATTCAGTTCTTCAAAACAGTCTTTTCTAAATGTCATGTGTGATGTTGCACCAGTATCAAGCAGCCAACAATCTTTATAAAATGAGAGAGAAGTCATTTCATTAAATCCAAGATTACAATGTGCAACAATACAAGAATCAGAAGATTTACTAGAATTTTGGTCATCTTTCTTCTGGTTGTGCTTGTCTTTGATGGATTCCCATGAAGCCCAACACTGATCTGATGTGTGCCCAGTCTTTCCGCAACGCTTGCATTGCAGATCTGATCTTTTGTTTCTGCCCCCTCTGCCTCTGAAATTTCTTCTTCCTTGTCCTCTCTCTTTTCCGTAGTCTCCCTTGAAAGGGTTTTTGGATTGGTCTTTTCCAGCTAGGGCAGCACCAATACTAGATGCCAAAGAGTGCATCTTTACAATTGTTAGTTTACAATAATAAACTTGATATGACAAAGATAAAAACAATAACCTTGCAGGTCTACAGTCTCTTCCAAGGTGTACAATGCAAGCTTCAGGTGAGCATACACAAGCTTCTTCAGTATACAAAATATACAAGCTTCAAATACACAGCAGCATTCCTTGTTATACAATATATACTCTACAGAATACTAGAAGCTAATATATTAGTGTGCAAAGGATACAAGTGCACAAAAATTCAAGCACCAAACTATATAAGTAATTATCAGCAATTATCAAGCACCAAACTTGATTTTGCAGAAGCAATTATCAGCATCAATTGTCTTCAATCAAGCAGTCTTCAACACAGTCTTCAGCAGTCTTCACAGCTTCCACCCAGGCAGCTCTACACAGAAAATTAGGGTTTGCTCAGAAAATTGGCGCCAGAGGTAAAGTTTCTCCACCAACCAGCTTCCAACGCAACATATACACCAGAGTCTTCAACGCATCATATACTCAGGCAGCTTCAGTTCGCAGCAATATCCAGCTTCATGATACTCCACAGGAGCAGGTCATAGGCATGATACTCCACGATCTTCACTGAAATAGGGTTTATGCAATCCCCAAAGGTTACATTTAATATGGCAAGAAATATTCTGCCTCCACGCTGTTGTCAAAAGCTCAATGCACAGCTTCACTCATAAAACTAGGGCATAAATCTTGAACTCGTAGCAACAACAACTTGTGAATGCAGCACCGAGTCTCTCCTCTTCAACTGCCTCTTCAACTCAACACGCAGTCAAAAACTGGGTCGCATTTCACACATGAGTCGGAGCTCTGGATTTCACCAAAAACTGGGTCGCAGTTCACACAGCTCCACGCAGGTCACACGCTGGTAGCAATCTTTCCAACGCAGCTTCACACAAGCATCAAATGCAGCCTTCAGGCTCATACTCCACGCAGCATACTCCACACAGGTCTCCAAGCAGCTGAATGATTGCACGCAGCTTCAATCAAGAGCACCACCGGTTGATCAACGCAATTTTACAGACTGGAGGATGCTTACACATTACAAGCTGAAAATTAGGGTAAATTTAGGGTTTATGCGTTCCCAAAAATCATTATCTCCAACGTAGGTATTATCTCCAATATAAAATATATCATTCACCAGCAAAATGGGTCGCAGTTTATCAGCATAAAAGATATGTATTATGTATTATCAGCATAAAAGATATGTATTGCTCAGCCTCACCCAGTAAATAACTCATACAATTACATGTACCCAGCTTCAAAAGAGAGCCGGGATCAAGGCAGCCACCAATCTCAACGCAGCGATTGCAGTCAGATTCAATACTCAACGCAGTAATTACAGTCTCAGCGCAGTCAGCTCAACGATACTCCAAAAATTAGGTTTTATGCACCGGCAACAATAGTCACGCGTGTGATACCAATAATCAACAGGCAGGCTCTTCCAAATAGCATTCTTGTATAGCATGCTGACCAACATATGTAGAAAGAGAGAACCGAACAGGTTTCAAGTCCCATCCATGAATTTGATCAAAAACATAAATTCGACGACCCAATCTGAAAGGAGTGTATTCTCTTCAATCTCTTCACAACGAAGTCTTCAGCGCAGGCTCTTCACGCAATGGAGGTTGCAGTCTTCAAGGTTTCCAGTCCTTCTACTCACCCTTCAACTTGTCCTTCACTCCACGCAACCTATCACCACTTCAACGTAGTAATACTAGATGATAATCTTGCTTCTATGTGTTGCATCTCTCACAACACAGCCAAAAGGCACATCTCTCCACGCTGGTCTTCAATGTGTTGCAGCATACATTATGATGTGAACAGATACAGTCTCAAACGCAGACAGCAACCGGAGCGCAGTCTCAAACGCAGGCAGCAATATATCAGTCTACAATACTATCTCTTCTCCACGCAGAACAGTCTCCACGCCTTCACACAGTACTGAAGACACGCAGTACTCCACGCCAGAGAAAGGAAATGACGCCAATGTTGTGTGGGCAATCAAGAAAAGACTATAATCTGGTGAAATTTGTTCAAAATATTGCAGATCAAAAAAAGGGTCTCTATGCAGAAAAAAATTAGGGTTTAAGACAAATTCTAAACTCCCTCATGAAAACGCAGTAGAAGAATAACTCAGGATTAGGGTTAGGTATTGCATGCACGCAGAGAATAAACTCAGGCAGATGGAGTAACGGATACATTGCATGCGACTCCACTGGCAGACTGATGGAGCAGTCTGGCAATGGACTGGCAAGCAGAATGCCAGTAATGGGAAGAAATGCAGCAGGAGTTATGGCAGACAACCCTGCTCTGATACCACTTGTTGGTAATAACTCCCGATTCCGTTCCTATTCATGGCTAAAACATTAATTTATAGATTACAATGAGGCGGTTGATTACCAGCCTTTTCTCCTTCCTATCTATTCATATTCCTATTTATTATTTATTTACAATATTCCTGAAGGATTATTCTAACAAGGTAGACCCTGCAAAGATCGAAGTAATTGTTTTCCTTCCCTCTCCCAAAACTACGAAATAGGTAAGAGTCTTCCTTAGTCATGCAGGTTATTACCGCTGCTTTAATGAAAATTTTACTAAAATAGTTTCACCAATGTTTAAGTTACTTACAAAGGACTTGGAATTCTAGTGGACAGAATCTTGTCAAAATGCTTTTGAAATATTAAAAGCTAAACTATCAGTAGCACCAATACTTAGGGGTCCTTATTGGTCCCTTCCTTTTCACATATCTCTGATGCGGCCATAGGAGGACTCCTTGGCCAAAAAGAAGGACAAGCACCTTATGCCATTTATTTTATTAGTGAAAATTTGACCCGTTCCGAATTAAATTATACTCTTACTAAAAAATAATTTTTGTCAATAGTTTATTCTATTAATAAATTTCGTCATTATATCACAGGTTATGAAGTTTTTATGCATACCAATCACTCCACCATTAGATTTCTAATGAATAAACCAATCATCAATGGCAGGATGACCCGCTGGCTTCTTTTATTGCAAGAATTTAATATTACCATCATTGACCGACCTGGTAAAGAAAATCTCATAGCAGATTTCCTTTCCCTTATTCAACATGAAGACGGTACTAAACCAGTTAACGACACTTTTCCTAGTGAACATCTATTTGCTGTATCTGTTCAAACCCCTTGGTTTGCAGATATTTCCAATTATCTAGCAACTAGGAAAATACCAAACCATTTGTCTCCACATGAGAAGTATCGTATTATAGTTCAGAGTTCTAATTATTCTTGGGTTGATAATGATCTCTTTCGCACTGGTCCCGATCTTATTATTCGACGATGTGTGCGGGAGGATGAAATGATAGACATCCTCCATGCATGCCATGATGGACCATGTGGAGGACATTTTTCTGATAAGAGGACAGCATACAAAGTCTTACATTCTGGTTATTATTGGCCAGGCATTTTTAAGGATGCTGCCAAATATGTTAAAGGCTACGATAGTTTCCAAAGAATGGGTAGACCTATTTCATATGATCAAATGCCTTTATAACCCCAAGTTATGATTGAACCTTTTGAGGAATGGGCTCTTGATTTTGTAGGACCAATTTCTCCTGTGTCTCATAAAAATAAATATATCTTAGTTTGTACGAACTATGTCACCACGTGGGTAGAACCTAAAGCTTTATTTAGAGCCACATAGAAATTGGTGGTAAGATTTATATATGAAGAAATATTCACCCGGTTTGGTGTACCTAGAAAAATTTTCACAGACCAAGGTACCCAGTTTACTTCTAAATTAATGAAATAACTTACTGCGAAATATGGCAATCGACATTGCAAATCTTCACCTTACCACCCTCAGTCTAATGGTCAGGTAGAATCAACTAATAAAGTATTAGAAGCTATTGAAACTAAGACCATTCACTTACATCATAAGGATTGGGAAGATAGACTCCCAGAGGTTTTATGGGCCTATAGGATAACATGGAGAAATACTACCGAACATACCCCCTATGAGTTAGTATATGGAAAACAAGTCCTTTTACCTATTGAATTTCAAGTTAAAACTTTTCATATGGTAGCACAATTAGGAATGAATTTCGATGAAGCACAGAAACAACGAATATTGTAGATTAATGAGTTAGATGAAATTAGACAAGATGCACTTCAAAGAGCAATGTTAATACATAATCAACGAAAAACATCACATGATAAATTTATTAAGCAAAAGCAATTTAATACTGGAGATTGGGCACTAGTATTCGATTCACGGTTTAAAAATTTTAAATGGAAATCAACTACCCGTTGGATGGGTCCATACGAAGTAGTTACAGCTTTTGACAATGGATCGGTAAAAATTAAAACAATTGATGTCTCAAATATTTCCTTTGTAGTAAATGGACATAGACTTAGGCTCTATCACCAACCGACATCTAAACAGGATTTC
Source organism: Pseudotsuga menziesii (assembly GCA_001517045.1). Lineage (NCBI taxonomy): Eukaryota > Viridiplantae > Streptophyta > Pinopsida > Pinales > Pinaceae > Pseudotsuga > Pseudotsuga menziesii. Next base: position 184,869 of record LPNX010272832.1, read on the forward strand.
ATACAAAATGTTCTGCAGCAAAATGAAATGGAAATAGTTGAAGGGGAAGCTACTCCTCCTCCTCCTGATCCTTGAAAAATATTTTACGTTATTATCACGTGTATATGTGTAAATATGTGCTTGTTGCTTTGAATAAATGAGAGTCATTTCTAGTAGGTTATCTATACAAGACTCTTTCTCTTTTATGTGTTTATGAATAAATTGAATCATCTAACAAGTGGTTTTGCAGTTTGATTACAAATATATTATCTCTATGATAAACTAAAGCAATATTACTTGGAGAAGAAAAGTATGCTAAATACTCATAAGGTATTTTAATCTTTTTAGGGTACTTTCAAAATTTGCAGCTTATAGTGAAAATTAAAAATTTACAATCTTGTGTATATCATACTTAACCAATTCTGTTACGATTCATATAGTTTTTGGTATTTTGATTTAGACGGGTATATTTTTTATTTATTCTTTTAAACAGTTGCTCGATAAGACCTATTTTCATTATCATATTTTTCACATCCTTATTTTTACCTATGGATTACTAGTTCATCCTATACTTGTTATCAAAACTTGTCTCTTGAGTATTTTGGTGATAACTCAAAAGTAAGTGGAATTTTTATCTGTGGGGAACATTACTTTGCTTTATAAAGAAGAAGGATTGTTAGGTTAAAGAACAACTTTTAGTTATTCTCTTTTGACATGCTTTATGAGTCTGGCCATTATGAAATTACTTATAACTTTATTTTGAAAAAAAATGAATTATGTGTTTAGTAGGACTTAACACGCTCCAGTACCAATCAGCTTCCATATCTTTAATATCATTATACAAGGCAAACCCATCGGGGTACTGAATAGGTCTGCTAGCAGCAGGTTAATACTAAGTAAAAACCTTATAACAGGAAGCTCGATAAATGCAAGTAAACCCGTCGGGGTACTGAACAAGCTCGCTCGAAGCAAGGCAATATCTGGTAAATGAGATATGGTTAATACACCACTATACACATAGTTCGTCAAATAGTGATAATATATGAAAACAAATTGAAAAAAAATATATCATGGCCAATTGTTTATAATGTCATTTGAGAATGGCTCTAAGTTGACTTTGCCACGGCGGTCTAATTTTGCATATATCTAAGATGTCATTATCTTAGAAATGGTGCCCATTGATGTAAATCTCACACACTCCGGGGTACACTTGAAATACTTGATGATGACAGGATATAACTACAATGAGGCATGGATGGCTAGTTTTTCCTATGGTTTTATTTAATTATTTTATTCTCATTTTACATGGTCTTTCTAAGCACCGTTTTATTTTTCATAAATATACATTTCTAAACCATTTCCATTTAATAGTTAGTTTTTTTTCCAAATTAACAGCATGCTAGCATTCTTTCTATTTTTCCAGAACAACCATTTCTTCTCTCTGTATGGCTTGAGGACATTCCATCTCTTTGGTTTGGGGGAATATAGATTTGATTTGAAAAATTAGATTATTTTTATTTTATGACAAATCTATTTATCTCTAACAAATAATAAGTATTTTTCAGGAATGTAAACAGTGGAATTTGGTTATAGCTTGAAGCATATTTTATAGCATGGTCTTCCCATATGAAGAATTGAATGAAGGCAAACTCAATATCAAATAGAGATCTGAGAAAAATGGTGATATTATAGTACTTAAGATTAAATTTGCTAACCAAATTTTGTTTTTGGGCAAAATTTTTTTACTTCTACTTCATTGTTAATAATTCTATTCTCTTACCCAATCATGCATGAAAATGATTAATCTTCTTGTTATTCAAAATGTGATTTACATTTTTGTTCAACCTGCCCAAAGTTTTACTTTGGACATGGTTGAATTAATTTTAAAACTTTATAAATGATAAAATTGTTTTGAACCTGAGAACTGTTGAAAATCCAATAAAGTCATTTTTAATTTGCATACAAAGTGTGCAATGAAAGATATGTTATTTTTAAGTTACAGGTTAATAGAGTGAAGTTTAAATTACCTTCTTCATCTGCCAAGTTGAAGGCGGCTGCTAGTTCGCCTTCTTCCTAAATTGTTTTTCTTTATTTTTGCTCAGTGGGACCTAGCATTTCTCCAGTTTGGGGGAATGTTGATCCTAGATTTGTTACCATTTTTTGCAGATAAATTACTCATTTAACCATATATTTTATTATATTTTGTATACTTTATGACACGCAGATCATTATTCAACCTCAGGTATGAGTGTTTTTTAAGGTTTATATAAATTATTTTATTATTATCATTTTTATGGTTTAATTAATTAAAATTAACATTATTAAAACGCATTTGATTTATTAATTGGTTTGTATAATCGTTTGCAGGTTTTATAATCTTTTTGGGCTAAGTTAATATGCAAAACACATTCAGCCTACTTTTTGCACAGCATGTCCAGCTCAGTGTCCAGCTCGTCATTCATCCCGTTGCATGAAACTCGCTGGTGGTTTTCCAGATGTCGAAAGGTGTTGTTGTAGACTCCAGTCCTGAAGCATGCTAGCATATAGACATTATGTTCGCCCTAGTTTGATGCCCAGCGTATCCAGCTCATGTCCCAGCCTTCCATTCTGCACTCCATCCAAATCACCCATCAGATCGAGCGCTGCTGAGAATTAACGCCAAGCATCAAAATGTAGGAACAACTGCAAACGTTTTGTTATCCATGCATCTGGGTGATGGAGTTGTGTTCTAGATTCTTTCCATCCTTTGTTCTCCTTTACTCGCCACCACATCAACCATCCATGCATTGGATTGATGCATTCAACTCATGCCCTAGAATATTCACACTCCCCTTGCTCGCCACCATTCCATAATCGCACTGAAGAAGGATTCGTGTGCCACATATGAAGACCTACTGTGCTGCAAAAGGAACTTGTGCGTATGTTATCCGGTGAAAAGAACTAGACTCACGTTGAAGAAGGGAGATGCTTATGCGCTAGCCTGTGATCAGTTAAACGTCATTATATTCGACTAAATTTAGAGAGTAGTCAACCACTAAAGGGTCAACTTGCACATCCCTATAAATCATTATATAAAGAAGCCTCTGTGAGAGAGCTCAGTTAGCTAGAAAATCAGTCGGTTAGCAAAGTTAGGAGAAGAGTTCTTGTGGTAATTTACTCTTAAACTTTGTATTTATGTTCCACCATCTGAATAAAGAGTTGTATGCATTTCTGTTGAAGATTGCGTTTAAGTAGAAGTTAGCCAAGCATCACCCCTAATTGTTGGGAGGGCCCCTCATCAACCAGAGGTTCATTTTCTTTGTTTATCTTAGTTTCTTTTCTATTTTAGCTAGTCTAGTTTAATTTCTAGTTTGCTTCCATTAGATTATAGTAAATGCTATTCTGTTTGTTTTCTGCAAATGCGTTAACTTAGTTTTATTTCGAAAGTTAATTAGTTAGATGTGCGCATAGCTTGCTTTCAGTTATTTGCTTTCAATCATTTTGTTTCCAGTTATTTTCATTTCCAACATTACTTTCAGTCTTTGATTTCAAGAATATAGAATAAGTTGCTTTCATGAATTTAGAATAGATTCAATTATGTTATTTCCTTTCTTGCTTTGAATTTATGCAAGTTAATTTCTAGTTTATTTATTTGTTTAATATGCAAATGATTCCTTTTGTTCATGAATTAGTTTAAGGTTAATTTGTTGTTAAATAGGTTTATTTATTGTTTCGATGCATGAGAATTACATTTGCATGGCTTCAGCTGAATATTAGTTCGTTTAGGCTATTTTTTACCCTTTTAACTGTGCAGCCTATAATTCGGACATGTTTAGCCTGTTATTCAGCCACTCTTTTAGAACCCACAGTTCAGTCTGTAATTCAGCCCTTAGTCCTGTTTTTAGTGATTTTTATGTGTTTTAAGATTATTTTCAATTTTGTTTTGTGAATGTCTGAATTATGTTTTCTATGTAATAGTTAAATAATAGTTTTGTTTAACATTAAAATTAAAGTTTAGTTGTTTTAAATTATTTATTTAAGTCTTATCATTTTCCTTACTTCTTTTACTTTAAGTGAAGTTTACGTTATTCTTAAGTTTTGCTTCTTAAGTTTTGTTTCTGATTTTGTTTTATTTTTGTATGGTTTTGTGCTTATTCATTTTTAATTGATTTATTTGTTTATATGCAAGATTTAGTGTGATATGTGTTTTCTTTAATATGTTTCTAGGTTTTCTTTTTTATGTTTTGTTATTACTGAAAGAACTTGTAGGGTAGAACCTAAAGATATTCCTTTTATCAAGTTTTCTACATGCTTATTTCATTTAAGTTTTGTTTATTAAGTTTTCTAGTTGCTTATAAGTTAAGTCTTCCTTGCACTGTAGTTTTTCGTTTGAATAGTTAATTGTTTATTATATTTAGATTATACTCTATTATCAATTGTTTAGCTTATTAGTCTACCTCAGTGTAATTACTTTAATAATTGCATTTTTTGGAGTTTGACTCAGTTTTTCATTTTGAAAGATTTTTCGATATTTTGTTTGTTAAAATATTTACACAACACTCTCTACCTTTGCATATATTTTGTGTCATCTCTCAGCTAACCAACCCCGGTTGATAACTAAAGAATAGGTGGATTAATTTAGACATAATAAAACACCCAACAAGCACTGAGGGCGGTGCCAGCATAGCATTTTTGTTCAATTTTGTAAAGCATTGAGGACAGTGTTGTTGAAGGGTGAGGGGAATGTAACAGGGCCAGTTTTGACCCCTTTTTTGCATTAAATATATGATGAAAATATTGTATGGAATCATGGCAAGGAGCTCAAGGCCAAGGCCCTGCCATTGATTGATGTTTTTTGTATAGGCGATCTAGGTTGATGCCTATGGGTTATGGTGCTAAGTCAAGCATAGTATATAATTTTGGACATCATATAAATATGCAATTTAATTAAAAACCCACAACCAGCTATGTCAATGCAACAAATAATGAGATGGGGGCGTGATTTCCTAAGGAATAGGTAGGGGAAAATGTTTAACCTTGAGCCATGGGGGAAAAGCCATGTGTCAAAAGAAAACACCCATAAAACATATGTCCATTCCCTCATGCACTCACGTTTCATCTTCCCTCACGCTGTGGGGAGCAGTGGGACGTTTTGATGATACATCCTTCAACAATTTTAGTTTCTATCTTTCTTCATTGTGCATGTGCATTCCATCATCGGGGATTTCACCCAAAACATTGTGGTCAGATTCTGATCATTCTTGATTCCATCTTGTGCATGTGCACTATGCGTTCACTTGTTTTTTAGAACTGTGTTTTGTTTTGTGTTGTTTGCCTGTGGATACCAGCTTGAGTGGAAGTCTGTTTTCCTGTGTTAACATTGTGGTCTGTTGTGTGTGCATATTATTGCCTTGGTCTAAAATGGTCCGGAGTGGAATTGGATGTGAACTAGATTGATAAAACCTAGTGTAGGAAGGAACCTCACAAATAGATCTAGAGGGGATGGTTTTCTTCTTTGCACTCCCTGAATGACACTGGAAGGGAAGGCATAGCCTCAAGGACTGTATAGCAGTGAAATGGATGCTTCCTTGTGTTGGGCATGTAGATTTTTTTAGGAGCCAATTCTGATCTAGTGCAGGTGTCCATAGCTCTATGGTTGAGCTCACTAGCTTAGCAGTTCAAGTTTTTCAGTTCCTTTACAGTTTGATAAACCCATTTGTTAGTTGGCTTGGCTGGTCCTTAAGGAGAATGTTGTATATTGGCTTGTTTGTCTGTAGCCTGATAAACCCAACAGTGTTGGCTTGGCTGAGTTTGGTTCTATTCTTGGCTATGTGTGAACTTGTTAGGGTTCCTTATTCCTTGTGGGAATCATGCCCAGCTCGGGGGTGGCACTGCTGCTGAGAGATTGAGGAGCACACTGGCCTATGGTTGGGTGGAACATTGCAGTGATGTAGCTGGTTATGAGACAAGCTTCTTTCAAGATAAGTATTTCTTGTGTGCAATATCTGTAACTATATCGTGTTTAATGAATTTGGATGAACAGGTTGAATGCTTTGATGAATGTACATACTTTCATTGTATAATTGCAATTGTGTGCATTTGTGTATGTTTACTTTCAACGCATTTCTAAGTTTCATGGTCAAATTGGTGATGGCCTGAATGATCAAATTGTTCCAAGACTTTTGTTAGCTGGTTGAATTTCCGTAAAAATATCCTTTCCGCAACTTGCAGGATGCAAGGTGCGGGATGAAGAAAGTGACATTCTGTAAATCATGTTCTCCACATTTTTTCCTTCTGCAACTTGCAGGATGCGTGATGTGGAAACGTCCTTCAGTAAATATCTATTTCCACAACTTTCCTTTCTGCATGTGGGATGCAGGATGCGAGATGCGGCTTCATAGATATCTACTTCCACAAATTTTGTTTCTGCAATGGTCTATTCCGCATGCAGGATGCAGAACCGCAAATTTGAATTTACCTAATTTCACAACTCAAGCTTTCTACACCGTTGATTTTTGCAGGTTGATTCTCAGTTCTTTGATATGTTCCCAGATGCAGAATAGATGGGGACCAACAACTTTCGTCGCGATTTTTCTCCGTCGCTCGGTCTCCTATGAGATGTTTCTTCATAAATCATCGAATTGATCAGTGGTGGATGGGAGGGGACATGACAGTGTGGTAGTAGAAAATCAATGTTGAGGAGTGATCCACGGCCATGCCCTGTGTTTCAAAGAAATACAAAGGTCCCGTAGGAAATTGTTAATTCTGCATGATAATCAGGGTAGGGTACATGACAATATCTCCCTCAAGTGAATAGTGTTGTCGAAGCATTTAACAAAATTTTGAAAAATGTGTTGACATTGCAATGTCCAATGAGACAACTGGGATCAAAAAATTTCCACAGTACTATGGGAAGATTGCATGACCTATAAGAGGTTGATGGGATGAACTCCATATTGTTTAGTATATGGGAAATAAGTTGTCATACCAATGGAATACATTGTAACCAGCTTAAGGATTGTTGCAATCGTGGAGATGAAAGAACTTGGATATGTCGAAGAAAGAGTGTCACACCTGGTAGAGTTGGAAGAAGAATGTTTTGTCATAGGGTATCATCAAAACATTGAGAAATAATGACATAAAGTAGGTCATGATCAACACATCAAGAACAAGCAATTTCAAGTCAAAGGACTTGTTCTTTTATATGACAACAAATTATTCAAGCATACGAGTAAGTTAAAAACACGCTGGTTAGGACCATATGTTGTCATTCAGATCAGTGATTGAGGTGTAGTGAAATTCAAAAAGTTGGATGGAACACATGTCAAAGGACTGGTAAATGAAATTCGTCTAAATCCCTATCAGGATAGTCGTGACTCATTCGAATGAAAAAAAAAGACAAAAAAAAAGAGAAAAGAAAGAAAAAATTTGTTTAACCGTAGGAAATCCGTTGTCATGAAAGTAAAGATAGTCACATATTGATAGTAAGTCGCAAGCAAAGTAAAATTGTCGCAGACTCTGTGTCTCTCACAGGTGTAAAAGTGAAGGTGAAGACACCTCATTTGTCGAAGGAAGGATATTTGTCACAAGAAATATTAATGTTGTCATAAGATGAATTTGAGTCACAGAAGTGATAGATTGTCATCATTACAATAGTTATCCATCATTAAGATAGCTGGCCATCAGTAATTTGAAAATCCCTAGAGATTTTGGCGGTGTGTTTTCTGGTCACATCTATCAATATGGAAATAACTACTATTTGATGTGACGAGTAACTGGAGACATGCATAGAAGTTTCCTCATAATAATTCGAGCAATTAGCCCATGTGATGGAAAGGACACATACCCTTCCATTAATTTCCAAATCATGCAAAGAACAAACAAATTGAATGGTTAGACATTATCAAGCTTCACAGCCAATTTTTCATTCCATTCTACTATATTTGAGAGGAATATTGTTGTCTTCAACTGAAAGAGCTGAACCGAGTTTTTCATATAGCATGGTTATTTCAATTTCTAGCACAATCACAACTATAGAATATAAGGTCACAATTGCATTTATCATGGAATATATTGTTGGATGCATCCCACTATAGCCTACACCCACCAAAGAATCTCCACAGACTCCATTTTCCCTAACAGGAAAGTCACGTCCAGACCTACCAGGTCTGTATGTTGCAACAAGGGGGAAACATTTTGCAAACCACAAGCAAAAATGAAAAGTACCAACACTACCATCACCACTAGCGGAGGAGGAAGACTCAAAGTCTATGAATTTGTTGCCACCCTATGTTCTACCAAGATGATATGGTTCCCCAATAATTAGAGTTCTAAAGAATGCAAGTTACCCACTAGTAGAACCAATTATTTCGAAAGGACTTCCTTTGTCGTAGAAAATTCTGCCAAACCTTCAGAAGATGAACTTTGTTGATAACAACACATAAAAACAGTGAGATTTGGACAAAAGGAACTACATTGTTCTTTTAAAAGACACACTATATGACCCGAAGCGATTCGTACAAATGGAATGAGAAAGAGGACTAGACCAGGCAGGTTTAATGACATTGTTGTATATGTCGCATTTTGGCCGAAATGTAGAAGTGGATGCATGTGTCAAGCAATTATTGGTATCATTTCATAGTGAATACCTATGGTTCGGAAGGAAAATATATGTGGATATCTAGATGGTAGCATTAATTACAGGACTACCACTTGCAGGCATAAACCCAGTTTCATTTTTTTTTTAAACCAGGAAGCTACATTGGAAAATAGGATGAAGGATTAATATGATTTGTGCAGAGGTAACAAAGGATTCCTAATAAACTGAATCAATGACCATACCATCTGATTTGTATCAAAGGTGCTAGATATGAAATTGTTGAGGAAGATGTGACCAATCCAATGTACTACAGGAACAATCGTAGTAGCTGAACTCTGCGTGGAAGGAGTCCAAAAAAATTGGTCGCATTGTCTGTTGAATGAGTTATTTGCAGATGCACAACAGTCGCAGGAAAAAGGTACCACATTCCATTATTCCTGGCTACTCATTTTTATTTCGTTTGTCGGATAGGAGGAACCAACAAACTAATAAGGGGTATATTTTCCAGTGCGTTGTTGATGAGATCAAGACCAAAATCTATGGTATGAGAAAGATAAAAAGGATTCACAAACAAACAATGACATTTAATTATTTCTATAGTTAGACGTCCTGAAAAATTAGGTGGGAAAACATGCCAGAATCAACGACGTGGTTGTTCAACGATTTTACAAAATTATCAATTTTGTTGTTGGGCCCCATCACATCTTTTTGCAGCCACGACAAGATACACAACGCCAATGGCTGGTGACCCAATTTGTGTTTCCTAAATAAGAATTTGATACCATTAACCTAGATTGATGGGTTCCTGTCGCAGATGATGTAATAGTTGTCGAAGAATTGTTGCGACAAAATGACCCACAAAGACAGAATGACCCACCTCTAGACACACGAGATCCCAAACCTCCCTAATATAGTTCAAGTACGACCCCAAAAAACCTAGGGGTAGGTGGGAAGAGGACTTAGGATGAGAGAGAGGAGACTGAGACATGACAAAAGAATAGAAAGGTTGAAAAAACAACAAATACCATCAGCCTTGATGATGAAGATTTTACCCTTCTAACCGAAGCAATGACAGAAGTTGTGCAACAAAGCTTGAACAAAATCAATGAGTGGCAGACAAATCTCACAGGAAGTATTACAAATCTACTGATGGTGCTTTGTAAAGATGTAAAAGAAATATGAATCATATTTGATTATACACCACAAGTGACAGAGTCATAAGAATTACTGGGCATGTCAAAAGAGCGACCAAGTGATGTACCAATTCCAATTCCATTGATAAGGACTCAAATGGTGGGTGAAGCACTCGACCTAGGAATGACATAATTAAATACTATAGACAAGAACTTGGTCCATGTGACCATTGATTTCTTGTAGATGTCATTATATGAAGTGTATGCAATACAAAATGTCATCATCAGGGAAATGAAGGTAAGAGAAGGTGCATTGATTAACCAAGAAAAAGTAGCAAATGAGAATGTTGGCAAGATCAAGAAACACTCAAGGAAGTGGAACAAAAAGCTAAGACTTGAGAAGAAAACAAGCATAGACTAGATAATGTTGTAGCACTTGCTTGCACCAGATTTTAAAATGCCGACATAACGGAATAGATGTTTTTAGAATCCAAGGTCATTCGACTTGGAGATATTATGGATGACCTTCGCAAAAATTTCGCAAAGTTAGAAGCGCATGAAAAACCTGTTACACCCCGGAGGTGTTATAAGAAAGAAAATAAGCAACGACAGAGGCTGCAAAGAAGATAGAAGAAGCATAGGCATGATGTGCCAAGTTCGTCGACCAATTTTCTCAGACTTGGGAAGCATTGATCGATGACACCGAATTAGAGAAAGTCACAGAGGAGCTACGCATTGTTGGGTATATGTTATATCTAAAAATATGTAACTTAATCTTGGTTAAGGGATTGGAGGCTTTTTCTAATCGGGGTTAACGAATTAGGGTATTTGGATGTTGTGGAATACCTATATTTTGTATTGTGAGGATTTCATAAGGTAATGAAGAGAAAATAGGAGGTGTGGCTCCAAGATTTTCTGGTTTTCTCGGTTAAGGGTTTCCACGGTAAATATCTGTGTTTATGTGTGAATGATGTGTTGTGATCTCTATTTTTCTTAAAGAATATATATGCTTTCCTTCTCTGCACAGGTTTAAAACTTACATGTGGAATCAAAGCTCAATTTTGGCATCAAGGAAATGCCTTTGCTGCTAAGGGTTCGACGTGGTTGATAGATCTTCTGTCTGTGATAAACCTGGGTTCAGTGGGAGCTTTGCAGTGTTGATTTGTGCATTGAAAGAGAATGGTGAGCACTTCAAGAATCGAGATCGAGAAATTTAACGGCCATAATTTTGAGCTATGGAAGCTCAAAATGGAGGATCTTCTGGTAGATCGGGAACAGTGGATTGTTGTGGATCCGGGTACGAAACCCACTGCAACATCACAAGATGATTGGGATAAATTAGAAAGAAGGTTGAGGAGTACAATACGATTATGCTTATCAGACTCTATGTTGTTGAACATATCTGGTGAAGATAGTGCAGTAAAGCTATGGGAAAAACTAGGGAGTTTGTATCAATCAAAATCCCTTGTGAACAAGTTGTTTCTACAAAAAACATTTTTTCACCTCAGAATGGACGAGAATGACACTGTAACAGAGCATTTGAATGTCTACAATACTCTGGTAAGTTAGATAACCTTATTTGGTATTAAAATGGTTGAAGAAGATAAATGTATTACATTATTGTGCTCTTTGCCAGATTCCTGGGACAACCTAATTGTTGCAATAGGTAGTTCTAGACAGGCGACCTTAAAATTTGATGAAATTCTATTATCCCTACTATCAAAAGAGATGAGGTGGAAAACCATGGATAATCATAGCATGGATGACCTGTCTATGAGAGGTCTCCCCTGGGAGAGAAGCAAAAATAAAGGATCTGGGGGGGATCTAAATCAAGGGTAGATCTAAATCCCCAGGAAAAGGAATAAGGAAGTGTTGGAAATGTGGTACAGCTGGGAACTATAAAAAGGATTGCAGATCTAAGAATGTTGAGAAACCAAAGGGATATGAGGATACCCATTCCATAGAGACGAAGAACTCCTCAAAAGAAGGAGGGGATGTGTACCTAGCTCCCACGGGTAATCCTTCAGAATGTGATACATGGTTGATTGACTCAGGTGTGTCATGTAATATGACCCCTCATAAGGAGTGGTTCTATGAATATGAAAAGTATAATGGAGGATATGTGTACTTGGGAGATGATTCACCAGCTAGTATCATTGGACATGGAAGAGTCAAGTTAAAACTAAAGGATGGAAGGATTAGAACTCTGCCTGGAGTGCTACACATTCCAAATCTAGAAATAAACTTGATAGCTATCAGAAAGATGGATGTTGCAGGTGTAAAGACTATGTGTGGAGATGGTGGTTGCAAAATGGTTCAAGGAACAATGGTATTGATGAGGAGAGTTTGGTATGGAACTCTGTACAAACTATTGCAAAAAACCATCATTTATGAATGTAACAATTATGTTGTGCTGGAGGAAGGAGGTAAAGATGACAAAACCCTGACTTCATCAAGAGGAAAGACAATGCTATGGCATCAAATATTGGGGCATATCAGAGGAAAGGGACTTCAAGCATTACAAGGTAAAGGTATGGTTGAAGGTATGATTGATTGCACTCTGGATTTTGATTTCTGTGAACATTGCATATATGGAAAACAAAATCGAGTAAGATTTTCATCTGGTGCTCATTAGAGGAAATTTCAACTCAAAATGGGCCTCCTAAGGAAAATTAATAAATTAATAGTTAAAATAATAAAATAATATTTATTAATTTTGGAGGAAGAAAAGAAAAAACTATTTTTTTGTTCGTATTTTCAACATATCTCTCTATGTTTTTACTCAAATTTCGATTGGGAGATCTCATTGGATGCGGAATTTAATTCTGCATCCAACGAGCTCTCCCGCTCGAAATTTGAGTAAAAACACAAGGAGATATGTCAAAAATACGAACAAAAAAAAGTAGTTTTTTAGTGATACCTATCCACAAATTTATATTAAAAATTTGTTTAAGAGGTTCTCCCTTTTAAAATTTTAAAGCATTTTGATTGGCTAATACATGATGACATGGAATTTGTATTATTTTTGGAAGGCCCATTTTAAATTGAAATTTCCTCTAATGACAAGAGCAAAGGGAATTCTAGAATTAACACATAGATGATTTCTTGGACATATTCTTGTTCCATCATTAGGAAAATCTATGTATTATGTTTCATTTATAGATGATTTCTCAAGGAACATATGGATTTATTTCCTTTTAAAGAAATCTGAAGTATTTTCCAAGTTTAAAGAATTTAAGGCTCTTGTAGAAAATCAGTCAGAAAATAAAATAAAGGTGTTGAGGACAGATCATGGTGGAGAGTTCTATGGGAATGAATTCGAGGAATTTTGTAAGAAGTGTGGTGTAGCAAGGCAAAATACTACTCCATACACACCTCAACATAATGGAGTTGTTGAGAGGATGAATAGGACATTGATGGAAAAGGAAAGGAGCATGCTAAGCAGTGCTGGGATAGGACAAGAATTCTGGGCAGAAGCAGTGGAGACAGCATGTTACTTGGTAAACCGATTACCCACATCAGCATTGATTGATAAAACTCCGCAAGAGGTATGGACTGGTAAGAAACCATCTATTAAGCATCTGAAAGTTTTTGGTTGTGATGCTTATGTACATGTTCCAAAGGAGACAAGGATCAATTTGGATAACAAAGCTTAGAAGTGTATCTTTATTGGCTATAAATATGGTATGAAAGGGTATAATCTTTCGAATCCTATAACAAGAAGACTGTTTACAGTTGAGATGTTGTGTTTTGAGAGGTCAAAGAACTCCCCAGACAGGAAGTGAATCCAATGGAAAAGGAACTAGAGAAAATAGATTTTAAGTTAGAAGGTGAAGAATCTGACTCAATAGAAGAAGCAGAATCAGAAGAAGAAGAACCTCATACTCCAGCTTTGAGGAGATAATCTCAAGAAATAAGGAAACCATAAAGGTATTCCCCTCCTTATTTTCCCTCTCATTTTGCTATGTCTATTATTGATGATAATCCTAGAAATGTGAAGGAAGCTGTTAATTCAGAGGATAGTGATCTCTGGAAAAAGGCCATGGATGAAGAAATGGATTCCTTGGACAAAAATGAAGCTTGGAATCTAGTCCAGTTACCAGCTGGGAGAAAAACCGTTGGAAGCAAATGATTATTTAAAAAGAAGTTGAATGCAGCAGGTAAAGTGGATAAGTATAAAGCCCGCTTGGTAGCAAAGGGATATTCTCAAGTAGAGGGGATTAATTTTGGTGAAATATTTTCTCCTATTGCAAAATTAACTTCTATCAGATTTCTTCTTTCTATTATTGGTGCTTTTGATCTTGAAGTAGACCAAATGGATGTGAAGACAACATTCTTACATGGGGATCTGGAAGAAGAAATATACATGAAACAACCAGAAGGGTTCATAGTAAAGGAAAAGAATGAGTTGGTATGTAAACTAAAGAAGTCCCTTTATGGTCTAAAGCAATCTCCAAGGATGTGGTACCAAAAGTTTGACACATACATACTTGGATTGGGCTTTGTGAGAAGCAAAGTTGATCACTGTGTATATTCCAAACAGGTTGGTGATCGCTTCATTAACATAGTTCTATATGTTGATGACATGTTGTTGATTGGAAACAACAAAGATGTTATAAAAGAAATGAAGTCTCAACTGTCCTCCAAGTTTGATATGAAAGATCTTAGTGCTGCAAACTTCATTCTATGAATGGAGATAAGAAGAGATCGTGCAAACAAAATGATCAGTTTAAATCAAAGAAAATATGTTGAGACAGTACTACAGATATTTAACATGCAGGAAAGTAATCCATTCAAGGTTCCTATTCCTGTAGAAGTAAAGTTATCTGTAGAACAGTGTCTCGAGACACGAGAAGAAGAAGAAGACATGTTGTGGGTTCCATATGCCAGTGCAGTTGGTAGTTTGATGTATGCAATGGTATGTACAAGACCAGAAATTGCTCATGCAGTGGGAGTTTTGAGCAGATATATGTCAAAACCAGGAAAGGAGCATTGGATAGCTATAAAGAGGGTCTTCAAATATTTGCATGGCACCACAAATTATGCAATCTGCTACCAAGGAAGACCTAGACCAAATAGAGTAATAAATGTACATGGATTTGTTGATGTAGACTGGGTTGGAGACCTTGATCATAGAAGATCTACAAGTGGGTATGTGTTTAACCTGTTTGGAGGAGCTATTAGTTGGATGAGCAAGAGACAAGCTGTAGTTTCACTCTCAACTACAGAAGTTGAATGCATGGCAACCACTCATGCAAGCAAAGAAGTTGTGTGGCTGCAAATATTGTGTTCAGGTATTGGGTTTGTACAAAAATATGTAAGGTTAGATTGTGATAGCCAAAGTGCAATACTCCTGGCAAAGAACCCTGCTTATCATGCTAAGACAAAGCATATTGATGTGCAATATCACTTTGTGAGAGATATGGTTGAAGACAAGAAGGTGCTACTAGAGAAGGTTGACACCATGAAAAATGTTGCAAACTCATTAACAAATTCTGTTAATACAAAGAATTTCACTTGGTATAGAGAATCTATGGGCATTGATGCCCTAAACCTGTGACTTTATGAGTACTCGACTCATTGCTATGAAAAGGAAACAACAAGTGGGAGAATGTTGGGTATATGTTATATTCTTTGCATGTGTGTATGGAGGGGAGGTGCACATGTCAGCGTTGTTTATAGATTTTTTGGCTGTTTATAGATTTTAGTGCTATTTATAGATGTTTGTGGCTATTTTTAGAATTTTTCTAAAAATATGTAACTTAATCCCGGTTAAGGGATTTGAGGCTTTTTCTAATCCGGGTTAACGGATTAGGGTATTTGGATGTTGCGGAATACCTATATTTTGTATTGTGAGGATTTCATAAGGTAATGAAGAGAAAATAGGAGGTGTGGCTCCAAGGTTTTCTAGTTTTCCTGGTTAAGGGTTTCTAGGGTAAATCTTTGTGTTTATGTGTGAATGATATGTTTTGATCTATATTTTGCTTAGAAGAATCTGTATGCTTTGCTTCTCTGCATAGGTTTAAAACTTACACACATAGCTAAGACAAGAGCAACTCAGTGAAAGAATGAGATGAATAAATTACACTTAGTAGAGAAAATGGCTAAGGCCGCAGAAATGAAGAAAATACAACATGAAATTGTAGTGCTTTGCACTCAAAAACAATATAGTACTAACAGAGTCATAGAGTTGCAGGTTGAAGCAGAAAGAGTCACATGAATCATTCAACTTATACATTAGAAGGTGCAACGAGAAGCAAAGTCCGCAAGACTCATAACATTGGAACACATCAGTTCTGACCTTGTCGAACAATTACAGGAGGCTGAAGAAGATGTGTGATGAGAGACATAAGAGATAGTGAAAATATTTCAATATTTTCAAAGCAAAGTCGTCACAAATGAGGAAGTTGTAGAATAGATTTGTGTGGCTCGGGACGAGCCACAGATGAGTGTTGGGGGGTTGTTGGCCCTAGAAAAGATAGGAAGAATTCAATTAGATAAATAGAAGTAGAGTAATAAGTTGCATGGTTGTAGGGAAAAGAAGTTGTGACATAAGTAGACGAAGGCAGGGGAGAATATATTATAGAAGCAACATGTGAAGGAATAACAAGGTAGAAGAAGCAGCTACATAGGAAGTTGCGATAGAGGAAGATAGAAGTAGATAATAAAGAAAGAGCTAAGGTAGGAGAATTAGTCGTAGAGGAATTTGTGACAGGAGAAGAGTTCATGAAAGAAGATAAGTTGTGACAGAGGAGAAGCTACACCAGAAGGAAAGGATGCGACGAGATCAACCACAATGAGAGGAACCGTGATAGAGAAGGTGTGCAACAGTGAAACGGTTGGAAAGGATAGTTCGAGAGATCATGGGTATGAAGTCAGCTAGATTCACACGTGTTGAAAGGAATAAAAGCATATTTTTATTTCGGGTCGATAGTTGATACTAAAAAGTGTAACTAGAATAGGAATGACAACATGTTGGCTAAATTTGACTTAATGTGACATGTAAAGAGTCTATAAAAGGAAGAAACCAAGCTATATACGGGTTACTTC
The DNA here is from genome assembly GCA_001517045.1 of Pseudotsuga menziesii. Lineage (NCBI taxonomy): Eukaryota > Viridiplantae > Streptophyta > Pinopsida > Pinales > Pinaceae > Pseudotsuga > Pseudotsuga menziesii. Next base: position 201,609 of record LPNX010272832.1, read on the forward strand.
CTATCTTCCTATTTTCCTTCTTTTTTTTAAGTAAGAGTGATATCATTGCATTAACAATGAAGAAAAGTTACAAAACATGGCTCTTTTTTACAGCCAAACATAACACTTGATTCAACCTAGTACTGAGAGATTTACATGGAGTTCCCCAGCCTAAGTGTGTCCCCATAGATGTTCCAAAAATAACCCCAACAGAAAATTCCTTACAGTCGTATATACAGAGAAGATATTAGTCCCTCTTCCACTACCCATATCTAATGAACAACAGGTTTGTCTACAAACTAAACACAAAACTAGCATTTACTGAAAACATAAATAATTGCCCAGAAAAGGAAGAGCCATCAGGTTGACATTTTTTGAAAGTATTGAACTGGAAAGCCACGCAGCCCCCACCTCTAGAGAAGGACTTAAGGGAGACACCCCCTTCCAATCATGTGGGGATCCTTGCTCGCTGGACAAATGCCCTGGTACATCGAGGCTGATGGAGGGATCAGCACACAAAACTGCTTTAGGAGGAGTTCCACTTTGAAGTTTAGCTGCATGAGGTTGGATTCAACATTGACCCACCATTGCTCTAGCTGCCCCAGCTTGACTTATTTCACATCCTTATCCCAGGAAGCCTAACCAATGAGGTTCTTCATGATCTAGAACAATGCCACAGTTTTTTTGTCCTGATTTTCTCAACCCACAAAGTGGCCTGGATCGAGAATACAGTCTTTCTCCTTGTGGCACTCCTCCTGCAAGATCTCATTGTCAAATTCCGCCCACAGATTCTACTCAGACTCATTCACTCACTGCAGGATTTCCTTAGGAAGACCCTGTTCAAAAATATGGGATTCCCATAACGCCTTGGTCCAACCTGTTTCCTCAAGCCAGTTCACTAAGCATTTTCCCTTACCCTTACGACTGGATGAGCTCATCCTCCTTTGGTTGCTCAGATAATTCACCGCATTACAACTTATCCTCGTTCTTAACATACTAAGGATGGAAACAACATCCATCACAAACTCATCATGGGAAACATATAAGAGCCACAACTCCCTAAATAGTAATTTACCACTCCCTGACATCATTCCCTTACTACAACCCATGATGGCCCAGGTACCCTCCTAAGTATGATGATCATAAATCCAAAGTAAGTATCTCGACTTACCACCCTACGCATTCATTTTTATGCTCTGATGAAAATATGGGGAAAATAAGTTGGAAGAATGCGAAATTAAAAACCCAACGTTCGTCACATGGCCACCCGTTGTCTTCCATCTCATCCACATTCCCTTACAAGGTATCAGAGCCCATCCATTAGACTGATGGGTTTCAAGCATGATTTCCTTGCATGTCCTAGGATACAAAGTTTTCACACCTGGCGTATATTGCCGTATCTGTCATCTCCATCCAATCCCTAGCCTTTACACCTTGGCAACTCTCCATACTCCATCTTGCCAACTGGTCCGCCACCTTTTTCCCTTGACGGAGGACATGATTGAATTTTGTTTCCATTCCTTCATGGAGGATTCCTTGTAGGGTTTCTACCCTTGTTTGAAGACTCCATAAGCTTTCCACCTTGGAGCTCTGCGAGCTGTTTTGGATTTTGATGGCCATTTGGATGACCATTTTTTAGTCGCCTTTGATAATACATGTAAACCATCCCTTTTCTTTGAGCAGGGATATACCCTGGAGAAGGCCTTCAATTTATGTTGCATTGTTCATCTCCCAACCGATGAAGCCTGAGCCAAAACCCTTCATCCTTCCCCTGCAATCCCTGACGATAAATCCATAGCATGTCGAGCCTAGATTACCTTTTGAAGCACCATCAAAATTAAGTTTAAAAACTCCCCCTGGTTGAAGTAGCCACTGGTCATCATTTGGGATTTCCTTTGTCCATCTAGTCGTGTTGGGTGCCATTTGTGTTGTGCGAGTCCACCCCCAATTTTGGAGAATGATTTTCTCATAAGCGTTAGCTTCCCAGTACGAAACACTCCAAGCCTCTATCCTGATGGTTTCTTGAGACTTGGTCATAATGGATTCTCAGAATTTAATGACAGGGCTCTATTTTCCTTGGAACATTCTCCAGTTTCTTTCCCTCTAGACTTCCCATATCACAAAATGGGGAAATAGGTCCCATACGTGATTCAAAATGGAGTTAGAGAAACAGTTGCGGGACCATTTACCGATAGTTCTATCTCGGTCTTGTCATATCCTGTCAGATTTTTGAAAAATTTATGCCCCCATGTCCCATATTGAAGATGTGAATGTGCATGATTCGAGGAGATGGTTGGTCATATCATATTCGCATTCACACAAGCAACACCGGTAAGCACCCATAAACCATCATTTTATGAGGTTTTGACGAGTTAAAATTATGTTACTCATTACCAGCTAGCTGAAATTTACAATTTTGGGCCAGAGTTTCTTCTTCCAGACATTAGAGGAAATTTCACCTCAAAATGGGCCTCCTAAAAAAATTTAATAAAATAATAGTTAAAATAATAAAATAATATTTATTAATTTTGGAGGAAGAAAAGAAAAAACTATTTTTTTTGTTTGTATTTTCGACATATCTCCTTGTGTTTTTACTCAAATTTCGATCAGGAGAGCTCATTAGATGCAGAATTAAATTATGCATCCAATGAGTACCCACTCGGAATACTTTTGATGGACCCTTCTACCCAAAAAATAAGAAATACCTGAAAAAACATGATGATGATGTCATCATCACATTTTTTCAGGTATTTCTTGTTTTTTGGGTAGCAGGTCCGTCAAAAGTATGCCGAGTGGGTACTCGTTGGATGCGGAATTTAATTCTACATCCAACAAGCTCTCTCGATCAAAATTTGAGTAAAAAAACGGGGAGATATGTCGAAAATAGAAACAAAAAAGTAGTTTTTTTTATGATACTTATCCCCAAATTTATATTAAAAAAGTCTTTAAGACCTATACGGTATTTCAAATTTAAAGCAATTTCATTGGCTAACACATGATGACATGGAATTTGAGTAAAATTTAAAAGGCCCATTTTGAGTTGAAATTTCCTGTAATGTATTTTCCCATTTGTTTTGCGTAGGTGGCTCATTAGCACCAATCATAATGTTATAAGCTTCTTTAATCATGAAAGACCCTAATGGGAAATAACCCCATCTGAGTGTGTCATTCCCTTGATGAATTTTGATCCTTCAGTTATCCAAGGATTCTAGCAATCTATCAACATCCTCCCCTGCTCCCAAGTGTTCCCACCATTCTTTATTCACCCAGGTCCTAACGTCTTGGTAGTCGATCTGTGGTTTCTAGATTTCGATGACCAAGGTTAGACCTCGAGTGATGCATGCTTCCTTTATCTGCTGGAATTTTCCCTCCTTCCCCAAAGGTGGAAGTTGTTTCCAGTAATCCAACCATATCATGGCCTTCCAACCATCCCTAGCCTCCCAAAAGCTATGAGCGTGAACTAATTCTCTCTCCTGCCAGCCTGTGTGCCAGATGTGTGACCCTTGTTTTTCTTTTGAGAAACATATCAACTCCTTTTTTTCCCATCCCTCCGCGTATTTTGAGTGGAAAATTTCTACCCAAGGTTCTTTCTCCTGTGTGACCCATCTCCACCAGAGCTTGGCTCCATTGATGATGCTTTCTTTCTCTGAGTCTCTCAAGCCAAGACCCCCTTGTCATTTTGGGGTGCAGATCGTGTCCCAGCTGACCATGGCCCATTTCCTCTTGTCAGTGTTTCTGCTCCACAAAAATTCCCTTTGACTACGACGGATTTCCTTAAGAATCATTTTCGGGGCCACCAAGGTGGATAATAGGTAAGAGGGAATTTCTTAGAGAACCGACTTTACGAAGACCAACCTACTTGTGAAATTGAGAGGCCTTAGAGTCCAATTAGTTTTGTGCTTTTTCATATTATCCATAATTTCTCTCCACAAGACTTTTTTTTCTAGGGCATTCACCTAGGATGTTCCCAGGTATTTGGATGGAAGGGAGCTCTTTTGGAAGCATAGGATCCTACAAATATGCATTCATGATACCCTTGGGACATTGAAGAAAAATACCTAAGATTTATGGGCATTAACCTCCAGGCCCGAGGCTGAGTCGAAGTCTGTCAGACATTTCTTGAATCGTTGAGCTTCTTGGACTGAAGGGTAGTCTGTAACCATCGTATCATTGACAAATTGTTGGTGAGTATGCTTTGCCGCCTTAGGGTGTACTTTAAGCCCCCTTAATTCTGCATTCTCCCTTTTTGCACTAGAGACCTCTCCAAACCCTCTTCCATTAAGGTAAAAAGGAAAGGGGATAGGGGATCCCCTTTCTTGATTCTCCTCAAAGGTTAGAAGGTGCCTGATGGGACCCCATTAATGAGGATGGAATGGAAAGTAGAGGTTACTATGTGCATTATCCATTCAGTCCAGTCCTGTCGAAGCCTGGAAGCTTCAAGCATACTCCTCATAAAGTTCCAATTGAGCTTATCATAAGCCTTGGCTATGTCCAACTTAATCAGTATTCCTAGCATTTTTTGCATTCATATAAAGTGGATTAATTGATGAACCAAGATGATTCCATTCATTATCTTCCTACCTTCTACAAAGCCCAGTTTCTCAAAATAAATAAGCCTTGGTAACAGGGGCTTGAGACGATTTGCTATAACTTTGGGAATGATTTTATAAATCACATTAAACATCCTGATGGGTTTGAATTTATTTGGGGAGTCCCCTCCTTCACATTTTGAAATTAGAGTAATGAAGGTATAATTGAGCACTAGAAGGAATATTTTAGTTGTCCTAGAGTCTTCCACAATTCTCCAAACCTCCATTTTTATGAGGTCCCAGAAGTGGTTGAAAAAATTAACCATAAATCCATCGATACCCAAGGCTATACCGTCCCTCGTTTGAAACACTACCTCCTCCACTTCATACAGGGTTATGGGTTTCATCAAAAGATAATTTTTCTCAGAGGAGAATAAATAAGGGATGAACCTGGTAATTTGATCAATATCAGTACTTCTCTCTAGTCTTGGATCTGACATTATCTCTATGAAGAAATTATTTAAATTCACCTCTATTTCTTCCTTAGATTCGACTCGTTCACCTCCCAAGGCTTTTAAACATAAGATTTTGTTGTGCATCCTATTTTGTTGCACTGAGCGGTGAAAGAAAGGTGTATTCCTTTCCCCCTCTTTTACCTAGCGGTTTCAAGATTTTTGATCCCATAAGACTTCTTCTTGCTTTTCCCTTTCCTCTAGTCTTTCATAGATATTTTATTCTTCTTCCTGTAAGTCTTGAGAGTATCCATCCTTCATCCCTATCAATTCTTTCTCCTGGATACGCAGCTGCAAGGTTCTTGTATCAGCAAAAATGTTGTTGAATTCTTCCCTACTCCATTTTTTTATTATGTCTTTCAGGGCCTTCAGTTTCTGGCTAAACTTGTACATGCTCATGCCCCCTTACTCACTCAGCTCTTCCCACCAGTTTTTTATCTTTTCATCAAAACCTGGGTGATATAACCATAACTAATCCAATCTAAAATGCTTTTTTAATTGGGATCCCAAACCACTCCATATTAACTCTATAGGCCAGTGATCCAATCCAAATCATGGAGGGTAGCTAAGTGAATTTCACTTCCCGTATCGATGACCAATTTAGAGACCAGGAACCTGTCAATCCTGGAAGCTATATAGTTTTCCCCTGATCTTTTATTATTCCATGTGAACAATCCTTCCCCTAGAATGATTTAAACCAAATCAAGGTCCTCAACGATATCCCTAAACACCTCAAATTCTTCCTCCAACCTTCAACGACCACCTTTCTTCTCCTCCAAGGACGTAATGATATTAAAGTACCCTCCCACTACCCAATGTCCATTGGTCCTGTGCTCAATGACCTTTTTGAGGGCTATGAGAAAATAGATTTTTTCCCCAGGATTGTGGGGGTTGTAAACATTCGTGAGCATGCATTCCATCAGAAAACAAACCACTTTAAAGTCTGTAGATAAGATACATCTGCTACCCTAGAATCTGAGACAGGGTCACCCTAGTCGGATCCCATGGGATACCCAGGCCTCCCACAAATCCTCTAGCATCGATTACAATTCCTTCACTCCCCTTCCAAATTTTCTTGCTTACCTCCTCTATTTTATTTGTCGAGCATTTTGTTTCCTAAAGGAAAACAATTTGTAGGTTTTGTCTCTTAATCTTCTTACTTAGAGTTCTTACCTTCCATGGGTTTTCAGGCCTCGAATATTCCAGGATAAAATATTCATTGGGAAACTAAAGGCCAAAGGTCACCTTTATCGTTGGGTATTGTCCCGACTCAACTAACCTCTTTCCTACTTATGCAACTCTCTGCTTATTCAATTTTCGTCTAGCCTTCTTGGTAGTTTCTTCGAATTTCCTTTTTGTCTCATTGTGAGATCCTTAGCTTATTCCCATTTGCTTTGAGGCTCGAGCCCAAAGGATGGCTTCCTTCAACAGTAGTACTTGTTCTTGTGGAACATATCCTTTATCTACATCTGCACATGCTTTCTCAAACCCTTCCATATCTAGTTTTATGATATCCATATACTCCACTTCATCTCCTATCTCGTGATCTTCTTCAGTCTGCTTTCCTTGAGTCATTTCCTCTTCCATATGACCACTTTGTTCCAACGTTTCCTGGGGATTTTTGTTCCGTTTTTCCTCCTCTATCATTTTCCCTTCATTATCTTCTATGAGATCTTCTGCGAGATCTTCGAGGATTTCAAATTTGTTAGATATTGTTGGTTTTTTATGAATCTCTTGATTTTACTACCTTTTTCCCCTCTTTTACAGGATGGGACCTTTGTGAAACCCTGATCCTTCTTCTCTTCCTCATTTCTTCCCTCACCCACCTTTGGGTTATTCATGGGACAATACCTAAATAGATTCCCATATTCATGTCACCTTCGGCATCGAAAGGTGATATTCCCATAGTCTAGGGTTTGGAGCCAGTCCTCATCTTCCCATGACATTCAGATTGCTTCTAGCAGTTCTTTAGATAGATCCATGTAAGGATATTGGTCGCAAGAAATAGTAATGTTGTCACACGATGAATTTGAGTCACAAAAGTGACAGATTGTTATCATTACAATAGTTATCCATCATTAATACAACTGGCCATCATTAAATTGAAAATCCCTAGAGATTTTGGCAGTGTGCTTTTTGGTCACATCTGTCTATATGGCAATAACTACTACTTGATGTGACAGGTAACTAGCAACATGCATAGAAGTTTCCTAATAATCATTCGAACAGTCAACCCATGTGATGGAAAGGACACATACCTTTCCATTAATTTCCAAATCATGCGAAGAACGAACGAATTGAATGGTTAAACGTTATCAAGCTTCAAAACCAAGTTTTCGTGTCATTCTATTATATTTGAGAGAGAGTTTGTTATCTGCAACTGAAAGAGCTGAACCGAGTTTTTAATAGAGCATGGTTATTTCAATTTCCAGCACAATCACAACTACAAAATCTTAGGTTGCAACTGCATTTATCATGGAATATATTGTTGGATACATCCCACTATAGCCTGCACCCACCAAAGAAGCTCCACAACCTCCCTTTTTCTGAACAGGCAAGTCACGTCCAGACCTACCAAGTCCGTATGTTGCAACAAGGGGGAAACGTTCTACAAACCAAAAGTAAGAAGGAAAAGCACCAGCACTACCATAACCACTAGAGGAGGAGGAAGACACAAATTTTATGAATTTAATTCCACCCTATGTTGCACCAAGATGATCTGGTGCACCGAGAATTAGAGTTCTAAAGAATGCAACATACCCACTAGTAGAAGCAATTATGCCTAAAGGAATTCCTTTGTTGCAGAAAATTCTTCCAAACCTTCAGAAGATGACCTTTGTTGATAATGACACACATAAATAGAAAGATTTGGACAGAAGGAACTACATGGTTCTTGTAAAAGACACCCCAGATGACCCGAACTGATTCATACAAATGAAATGGGAAAGAGGACTAGACCAGGAAAGTTTACTCACATTGTTGTATATGTTGCATTTCGACTAAAGTGTAGAAGTGGATGTGTGTGTCAAGCAGTTATTGGCATCATTTCATGGTGGCTACCTATGGTTCGATAAGAAAATATCTGTCAATGTCTAGCTGGTAGCATTAATTACAGGACTAGCACTTGCAGGCACAAACCCAATGTCATTTTTCAAAAAATACCAGGAAACTACGTTGGCAAATAGGATGAAGGACTAATATAATGTATGTTGAGGTAACAAAGGCTTTCTAATAAACTCCATCAATGACCATACCATCTAATTTGCAGTAAAGGTGCTAGCTATGAAATTGTTGAGGAAGATGCAACCAATCCAATGTACTAGAGGAATTGTCAAAGTAGTTGAACTCTACGTGGAAGGAATCCAAATAAATTGGTCGCACTGTCTACTGAATGAGTGATTTACAGATGCACAGTAGTTAAAGGAAAAAGGTACCGTGTTCCATTATCCTGTCTACTCATTTTGATTTCGTTTGTCGGATGGGAGGAACCAACAAATTACCAAGGGGTATATTTTGGAGTGTGTTGTCAAGGAGATCGATACCATAATATATGGTATGAGAAATATAAAAAGGACACACAAACATACAACAACATTCAATTCTTTCTATACTAGACACCATGAAAAATTAGGTGAGAAAACATGCCAAAATCAATGACGCGATCGTTCAGCAGTTTTACAAAATTATCAAGTTTGTCGTTGGGGCCCATCACATCTTGTTGTAGCCACAACAATATACACAATGCCAATGGTTGGTGACCCAATTTGTGTTGACTGAATAAGAATTCGAGACCATTACCCTAGATTGGTGGGTTCCTATCATAGATGACATAATAGTTGTTGAAGAAGCATTACGAAAGAATGACCCACAAACACAAAATGATGGTGAGGAGGGAAGAGACCCACCTCCATATGTGCAAGATCCCAACCCTGCCTAATATAGTTCAAGTATAATCCCGAAAAACCTAGGAGTAGGTGGGAAGAGGAAATAGGATGAGGAAGAGCACGCTGAGACATGACAAAATAAAAGAAAGCCAGAAAAAACAACAAATACTATCCGCCTCAATAGTGAATATTTTACCCTTCAAACCGAAGCAATGGAAAAAGTTGTGCAATAAATATTGAATAAAATAGATGAGTGACAGAAAAATCTCACAGGAAGTATCACAAATCTATTGGTGGTGCTTTATAAAGATGTAAAATAAATATGAGGCATAGTTGATTATACACCACAGGTGACAGCGTCGTAAGAATTACCAAGAACATTAGAAGAGCGACCAAGTGATGAACCAATTCCAATTCCGCTGATAAGGACTCAAATGGTGGGTGAAGCACTCGACCTGGGCATGACATACTTGAATACTATAGCCAAGAACTTGGGCCATATGACCGTTGATTTATTGTAGATGTAGTTATATGAAGTGTATGCAATTCAGAATGTTATTATCATGGAAATGAAGGTAAGAGAAGGTGCATTTATTAAGTAGGAAAAACTAGCAAAATTAGATTGTTAGCAAGATGAAGAAAACAGTCAAGGAAGTGAAACAAATAGCTAAGACTTGAGAAGAAAATAAACATAGACTAGACAATGTTGTAGCACTTTCTTGCACCAATTTTGCAAATGCAGACATAACAGAATAGATGTTTTCAGAAGTGTTAACACCCAAAAATGGTTAACTACCTCATCTACCCCATTTCATGGCTCATTCGTCCATTTACCTACTATATTTCCCTGAAAATCCCACTAAAAGC